>JADLZK010004534.1:0-139639 GCA_015847255.1 Hyparrhenia diplandra | reverse complement strand
TTTGAGTACTTTTACGCAAAACGAGTCCTTGATTCTTGCTAAAACCTTTCCTTGATTCCCCTAAGCTGCATTCTGAGGTCTTCTCCTATTTTCTTTAGTCGGGTAAGTCTTGTTGAGTACTCCATTACTCGGGGAGTTCTTGACCCCTTTATTTAGGAGAGCGGTCATGGCGAGGCTTGTTTTGGTCCTTTCTTTTGCATGTGATTATTACCGGGGAGGAAGATGGCGATAGAGTTGCACCCTCGGCGAGGGGTTGTCGATGTTTTTATATATATAATGTTACTCCAATAATATTAGGCTTGTAATAATGATATTTAAGTTTCGTATTTGAACAAATGGTTTTGTAAACTTATAGTTGCTATAAATGCTGCCCGTTTACTCGATGTATTTTGAATAAAAGTGTTGCTTGTCAGGTGACTTATTAATGAGATCACGACCGGGAAGATTAATAGCACTTTCTAGATTATTGGAACTTCGTGCATAACGTCAGAGAGGTCTTAATGACAATGATAGCGCATGTGGGCCTGTAATTTAGGAGGTTACAATTACAAGTATGCCGAGGCACTTTCGCCATTGCCGAGGCACTCATCGCCCGATGCGAAGAGAAGCTTTGTGAAATCCGCGATCGAGCATGAGGCCAAGCGCGGTAGAACTTCGAGCCCTCCTCGGGCACCAAGAAGATCCACTCGATCCCAGAACGAAGAAGCTGCTGACCATCAGCTGGGACTGGATCCAAAATAGGAAGCCGTGCTCGTCGACTTCCTCAGCCTTGAATCACCAAGACGTTTACGCATGAGGGACCCTCGGACATCTTAGGCATGCCGGGGGATGTCGCCAAGCACTCCTAGACATCCGGCCGGGCTCAAAGCCCCGGTCATGCGGCGCTAGCGCCCTTTTTGATGGCCTAGCGGAAGATCATCGGTGAGGAGAGATCCACAAGCTGCGGAGGGCGGATTCATAAAAGAAGTATTCCACCAGAGTGGTTAGCTAATCCTGTATTAGTAAGAGAAAAAGAATGGGAAATGGCGGATGTGTGTGGACTACACTAGTCTCAACAAAGCATGTCGAGAAGTTCCCTTTCCTGCTGCCAATTGACCAGATTATGAGCTCCAGCGCGGGATGTGACGATGTCCTTTCTTGGCGGCGTATTCCGGTTATCACGGGATCAAAATGAAAGAAGTCCGACCAGCTCGCGACCTCTTTCGCAACACCCTTCGGGATGTATTGCTACCTCACCATGCCCTTGCCCGGAGCGGGGCAACATACCGGTGGTGCATGCAAATCATCTTCGGGGAACTCATTGGAAGGATCGTGGAGGCCTAAATTGACGACATAGTGGTCAAATCCAAGAAAGCGTCGGACCTCGTGGGCGACCACCGGAAAATGCCTAAACAAGAGAGTCAAGCTCAACCCGAAAATGCGTATTCGGGGTCCCCGAGGATCTTCTTTGGGTTTATCGTCTCTCAACGAGGCATCGAAGCAAACCCGACCAAGGTTGGCGCAATCACCAAGATGGGTCCGATCCAAGATCTCAAAGGAGTACAGAAGGTCATGGGCTGCCTGGCTTCATTAAGCGGGGGTCTCACGCCTCGGGAGAAGGGCACGCCCTCACCCTGCAAGCTCCTTTTGCAAGTCGGCGCTTTGCACCACCGGACCCCGAGGCGAAGGGCCCTCGGCCCACCCAGAAGCTCCTAACAAACCCGCGGTCCCTAGTACCGCCAAACCCGGGAGAAACCCCACACTCTTATACGTCCGCGGCCACTACCGGGTAGTCATCGCGGTGGTCGTAGTTGAGTCGGGAAGGGACACACGTTGCCGGTTCAACGCCCTATTTACTTCATCGGTGAAGTCCTTTCCGACACCAAGGCGAGGTATTCGCGAGATCGAAGCTATTATGCGCCATCGTGCGGACGCGAAGGAAACTTCGCCACTTGCTTCCTTGCGCACCCGAGTTGCCGTGGTATCCTCGTTCCCCCTCGGGAGATCCTCCAAAACCGAGAGGCCACGGGGAGAGTGGCGAAGTGGGCGGTGGAGCTCATGGGCGAAACTATATCGTTCTGCCTCCCAAGGCGATCAAGTCTCAAGTCTGGCGACTTTGTGGCCGAGTGGACAGGTGACTACTAGCGCCCATCCAAAAGTAAGTCTTTGGACCATGTACTTTGATGGATCCATGATGAAGCAGGCGAGGGGCTGGTTTTGCTCTTCAATACTCACCCTCGCAAGGATTCCACGCGAGGTATGCCATCCGAGCTGCATTTTGCTGCCTCCAACAGCGTGCGCGGAATACGAGGCGGCACGGTCAGCAGCGGTCTCACGGATCATGCGCCGGACCTCGGAATCCCGGCGGTTGGAAAGCGAGGATTCGCGGTTGGTCATCGACCAGAATCATGAAGGCCCTCGGCGTGCCGCGACCCGAAGATGGAGCGTATTAGCCGGGGAGATGCGCCAAAATTGGAGAGAAAAATTCCATGGGCTCGAACACAAGCATACGCGGCGAGCGGCAGCTAGCGAGCGCCAGCGGATGAAGCGGCCAAGGTCGCCGGCAACCGGGGTACCGTTCCCCGAGGCGTCCTCACGCGAGACCTCGATAAACCCTCGGGTCAAATACACCCCCTCGGAAGTACCCTCGAGCTCGCGAGGCGGCATCACTGACAAGCCACACCGAAGCTATATGGCGGTCGGCCACAGTCCCATGGCGGAGAAAACCGGCCGATGGGTACCCTCACCGAAGGAGAGCTACGAGGATAAGGCCGGGAGCTCGCCAGATTAGCTCACAGAAGAGTGAAATCCTTCACTGCTGATTGGAGAGAAGGGGAACTCTACAAGAGAGGGCCTCGGGGAGTATGCATGCGTGCATACCCTCGGGCGAAGGCCAAGCCTTCGCAGGGACACTCACCGGGGGAGTGTGGCCATCACGCCTGCGCCCCGGGACTCTAGTCGGTAAAGTCTTGGTAGAATGCTGGCCCTCGGTGCGAGGCCAGCGAACCAAGTCGTGCGTGCACGCAAGGGAATGCCAATTCTACGCGGGGCGCACCTCCTGTCAAGCACTTGCAGACCATACCTCTTACGTTGCCATTTGCGGTGTGGGGACTCGACATGATTGGGCCTGAAAGGCGCCGGAGGTTACACTCACGTCCTAGTCGCCATTGACAAGTTCTCCAAATGGATGAAGCTCGACCACGTGGTGAACCCTCACCGCACGAGGGAAGCGGTGTGAAATTCTTTCTGGATATCATCTCCGTTTAGGTCGAACTCCATCATCACGGACAAGAACCAACTACCATGGGGAAGAGGTTCCTCGACTTTTTGCGGCGACTATGGCATCCGAGTGGATACCTCGGCCGTAGCTCACCCGAAGACCAGCGGTCAAGTGGAGCGTGCCAGCGGCATGATCACGCAAGGGCTCAAAGCGAGGATCTTCAATCAGGCGAACCAATACGGGAAAGATGGTACCAAGAGCTGCCGTCGGTTCTATGGAGCCTTGAACAGCGAAAAGCCCCCGCCACCGGTTCACCCCATTCTTTCTAGTCTATGGGGCGGCGATCTTGCCCACGAACATTGAATATGGGTCCCCAGGCCGAGCCTACAGCGAGCAAGGCAACCGCCGGCGAGCAAGACTCCATCGACCAAGTTGATGGCGGCGCGAGACGTTGCGGCTCGCACTCGGCAAGATACCAACAAGCTTCTGCGCAGAGTATCACGCCGAAAGTGGGCAAGCCTCGGGGAGTTCCAAATCAATGACCCGTGCTCGGGTGAGAGGCGGAACAACAAAGGCGTCACAAACTCACACGCCACCACGGGAAGGGCCTTATTTCATCGCCAAAATATTAAGGCCAGGACCTACAAAGCGAAGAAAAAGCGAGAAGAGGCGAAGTCTACTCCAACACGGAACGCCGAAACGGCCTACGTCGCTTCTACCCTTCAAATTCGCACTAGAGTCAAACATCGGTGTTTTTTCACTCAATAAAGATCTACATCTTTTCACGAAAAAAGTGCTTCTCGTGTAAACCTTAAAGGGTCTTAGCCTGGAAGTCTAGCACAAGACTAAAACTCCTCGGGGGGGCTACATGGGGACCCCCTCGGGAGGACCCCCTCCGGGAGACCCACTCCCTTCCTTTTTTCAAAACTTTTTTCGAAAGAAAAAGTTTTCTTACGCATTCTCTAAACAATCGTTTAAAGTTGCGAAGGTCGCTCACGCACAAATCCAAAAGCAAGGTAACCGAGGCAAAGCGGACCGCCCTAAGCGGCATCCGTATGGACTGCCCGATGATGCGTCCCGCGGTTACCATCTCAGCCGGAGAAAGCAAGCGACCCGGCCACACAATAAACGAACAAATTCGGCGCGAACATAAACATAAATGCACCCGCCAAGGCCATAGACTCGGCGGCGCCATTGTTTTATATACATCCATCTCACAAGCTCCAATTTTTCCATACAAGGAGAGGTCGGGAGCGGGTGGGCTTCATCCACTATCAGCCTCACGGCAGGACGACGCAGGAAGCCGGCGCGAGCAACACCCTCGACAATCGCTTCCCCGAGGGGCGTCGGACCAGCCCAGGCACATCCTCGATCGTCAAGGTCCACCATCTCGTGCGGTCGCCTCATAGGGTTGACTCTATGGGGATGCGGGGGACACTTCATCCTCGAGAGCGGGAGGCCAACCGGTCGCGGCGCGTCCGCAGGAGTCGCACAAACGCCTAAGTCTTAGCGGCATCGGCATCCTCTCGGCTGGGATCAACTTCCTCCTCTGTCGTCGGAACCGAGGAAAGAAGCCTTTAACTTGCCGTCCGACATTAGACTCCATCGGAAGTGAGAGCGAAAAGCGGCCTACATGTCCACCGCCGGACCGGAAGGCGTTCAGGCTCGGACTGGTAGCCACCCGCCGCTCGGGAAGGCCTTTTAGCGTGCTGAGGGGCCAACCTCGAGGTTGTCCGCCCCAAAGCGGCGGGCCAGTCCGACAAGGCCTCTTCGACTCACGGTATGACTTACGCTCCTGCCAGCCCTGCGCCCGGCGTGGCCTTGATGTTCGCGGCCAGCGGTCGGACCCCTTCTCAGCTTACGTGGTGCTCAAACTGAGTTAGCAAGACAAGGCGGCGAAGGCAAAGCTCACTAAGGAAGAAAGACGCGCAGCGCCCGGCTGCCAGCATCACGTAGTGCTCATCGCGGCGACTTGATCCCTCCTTCTCCTTCACGAGGAGTCTCACCCTCGGACACCAGCTTCGCCCGTCACGAGTGTTCAAGGCTTTATCGCACATCTCACTTTTAGCCGTCGCCTCACTCCGGGACCCGGTCCCTTTCGTCATGGGCTCCTTCAGGACCTGGAGGACTGGATCGAGCCTCTTCAAATCATGGCTCATCCCGAGCCATGTCGAGTACCTGCCTTGGCGGCCTCGGACTGGCCTTGACAAGCTCGGCCTCAGGATCGCCGTTGGGACTCCCTCTCCTCGGCAAGGCGGCAAGCCGGGAGGTCGCTGCGGGCCTCGATCAACTGCGAGTTTGACCAAGGCGTTCGGTTGAAGCGTTCGTTCGAAGGAGCTCGGACTTCTCGGGCGACGGCGGAGAGTCAACTAGGCGACATTACCCATCAAGACACAAGCATAGAAGACATGCGGCGGGGATAACCATCAAGACACTTGCGTCGACCTGCACCCAAATCGGCGGTTATGGCGTCCCGATCCTCGCCAGCCCTCGGCAGCCCAGCGACGGATCTGCGCTCGTGGGTTCTCCGCTCGGGACCTCGAGAGGCGGTGCGTCGACCACCGCGGCGGCCGGGCCCCGGCGTGCCACCCCGGGGTCAAGGCGGACCGCCCCGGCGGGTCGGCTCGGAGGATACATCTCTCCTCCAGCAACTCCGCAGCTCGGGGGCCCGGACCGGTAGAAAGTCGGGGGCCCTCGGGCTGACCCGAGGGCCGCAGGTCCTCGTCATGGCGAAGGCGGACGGCCGCCAAGGGCTGCCTCGGGCCGGACACGTGGAGTAGCGGGAGAGTCGAGGGTTATGCGCCTCGTGAACCCTCGGATCGCGAGGTCGGCGCGGAGGGACTTCGCGTCTCGCCACCATGAAAGCTCCTCTTGTGAGAACTCCCGGACAAAGGGGCCCGACTCCTCGGGATGGCGGGCGGCGTCGACCCCACCGAGATGGGCGCCATCGCTCCCGGGCACCCCGGCGGCGTCATGGGCCCTGGCCGAGCCCTCCGTGTCGACACCATGGCTGGTCGCCGACCCACCATCGCCACCGGGGGCTGCACCACCTCGGGGGGGTGGCCTCGCGCAGCCCGGCTCGGTCCGACCCACGGGGTTCGGAGGCTGGCGCCACGAGGAGGGTTGACGCGGGCAGCACGATATCTTGGGGCGACCCCCGGCCTTTGGGCCCCGACCGGGCTGAAAGCGCCTTCAAGGCCTTCTTGGGGTGCGAGAGCCAACAGGCGGCCGTTTCCCCGAAGTCAAGAACGTGTCGAGGACAAAGCAATCATATGCGGAGAAGAAGATCAAGATCGCGAAGGCGAGAAGGAAACTCCACGAAGCCCGAGGGATCGCCCTCGGCGGGCTCGGGATGGCTGCGACCTCGGCGTCGCACTCGGCGCGCGCCGTCTCCCCGACGCGTTCTCCGTGCGCCGCGAGTTTGGATCGGGGCGAGAAATGGCCGGCTCGTCCCCCGAACCGTGTTGCGGCGCCCGGGTACCAGCGACGGGAGGTGTCGACTCCTCTCTTCGGGCCTCACCTGTGACGCCCGGAGGTGCCTCGTGGCCGGCGCGATGGCCACGAGGACTCGGCCGGAGGAAGGGCAGCCCTCGAGCGCCTGGGCGTCAGCGGGTCCCCCCGACGCCTCGGAGGCTCGAGGCTCGGGCTGCATGCTTGAGAGCCCCGACTTGGTCGGGAGCCCCCATGGCTCGGTCTATCCAGAGCCGCCATGTCATGTCATGAGTTCACCTCGGGCGGTCCTCCGGATCCTCGTCCTCTTGATTGGTCGCGGTGTCGAGGACTACGCCCGCCTGTTTACTTGGCCCGGCTTCGCGAGAGCCGCGTTCTCTTCTTCCTCTCCTCCTTCTTCCAGCGCCCGGCGCCCGCGTGCTTCGTTCGAGCGAGTTCGCCCGCCGGCGATCGGCATCAATGCCGGCACGGGCGGAGAAGTCACGGTAATCGAGCGGCCTGCGCTGGAAGAAGAGTGAAGCGCCATGGCGACAATGCACGAAGCAATGCAAGGACACCGAAGTCAAGAAGCACTTACGGGGAAATATACCCTCGGTCGGGCGCATGGGGATCTGAGGGGATGCGTGTCGAGTGTTGGACTAGCGCATCCCTCACCCTCTTGGCCAGCCATCGGTGGAAACGAGAAGGCGACATCCGGCTGCACCAAGGCCGGCGGCCTCGGTGGTCATCGGCACATGAGCAAAGGGCGAGAGCCATCAGCGGCAACACCGGCGCCGATGGCGGCGACCCGCGGCGGCGGCATTCCGTCCTTCCCTCGGGCGCGGGACCGCGCCTTAAACCCTCAGCCGATGATGATCCTCGAGGGACCCGATTCCCACTGCGGGCGATGCTTGAGGACACGCCCGGTGTACCGCGGGAAGCGCGTTCGTCGTTGCGGAGGTAGAACCACCGATCTTGCCACCCCCTTGTTGGAGGAGGTGAGCTTGGAGATGATGTACCCATCGGCTCGGTTCGGCCTCGTCGCTCGAGCGGACTTGGCGCGCGGGCCCTCCCGGCGCCCCCTCCGTGGTTGGCCTGGCCACTGCGACCGGCGGTGGTAAGGTCCGCCTTGAAGGGACCACAACCCGAGAGGTCCCAATGCGGCTCGATCCCGGGAATCCCCTCCGCAAAAAGGGTGACGAAGATGGCGGCTGGGAGATCGGAGTGCGGGGGCGAGATGATGAAGCTCGATTTCATAGTAGTGGAGGATCGCCCGAATGAACCGGCTGCCGTAGACGAAGGCTGCGCGGTGAAGATCCATCAAGCTCACCACGTAGCCATCGGGAGGGGTTAGGCTCCTCCTCGGTCAATCGGGACGATCCACTCGGCCGCGCTTCATCGGTGCGGGGACGAAGAAGCCCTTCATCGATGAGGCGGGCGGAGTTTCTCCTCCGTCATTGTCGACCTCGGCCACGGCTCGACATCAAGCACCTCCCTCACGCCGTCACCGCTACTGGAGCGCCATGGATGAAAGGGAGGCGAAGGGGTGGCAACCGCTAGCAACCCGGTCACAGGAGCACGAGGCAAGTGAATCTCTCCCTTAATCTCTCCCACACTATCTCTCTATCTCACGTTCTTTGCGGCAAGAAGGCAAGAAAGCGATAGCGAAGCGCAAGGGAGCAACTATCCGCCGCCCGTACCCCATGATAGGAAGGAAGGCAAAGCCCGGCTGGGCAATCAGGCAGACTCTCTAGAATGGGCCGGCCCATGATGGAGCGAGAAACCGCTCATCCAACGGCGGCCAAGCAGCGCGCGGTGGAACCGTCGAGGTGCATTAATGCACCTTGCGGAACCCTCGATCTCCGCCCTGACAAGAAGGCGTAAGGCGCGTCCATCGGGCGGCTGCAACGGTCGCGCCACCTCGGGCGTGGCGACTAGGCCGCCTGGATCTTCGGTCGGGGGTAAAACCGGTCGGCCACCCATATCCGGCGGGCGCCCGACCACGAGGGGCAAAAAAGTCAGTCGTTGACCAGTTCCCGCCCCGGCGAGAAGCAAGCGAGCCTCGGTACGACACACCCCTACGTTCGAGGGTTGCCGGCTGGGCCCTGAGGGTTTCTCACCGGTCGCCTCGGGATAACCCGAGCCGGGGACGGGAGGAAATGCACAACCCGGCTATGCCGGGCCCCACAGGGCTCTGGATTTCTGACGTGTTTAAGGCCAGCCCAGTCTTTGCTTATAGAATGTCCATCCGTGGGAGGCCACGAGGCCCTCGGGGTTGGTCCGCCCAAACCCCGGGATGCGCTGCGGTCCTTGGTTTCTCATGGGGTGAATCACGGATCACCTAGCCGACCCTTGCTCAGGCAGGGCACGGGCACCAGCTTAAAGCGGACCCACTACAGCTCACGCCGGAGCGACGGCACATTCGGCTACGGGGGCATTGTGGCGTGTCTCCCCTCCTCCTCCCTTTCGGGAGGCGACGGAGGGAGCGTATAATCAAAGTCGAGAGGCACCGGGTCGACCTTGCGCTATAAGCGCGGGCCTCGGGCTGCCGCAAAAATGAACGGGACTCCGCACAAATAAAGCGCAATTTAAGAGCTGTTTTGGTCTTGCCGGTGCGAGATATAAAGACCTCGGGAGGAATCGCCATTCCATTCAAGGCCTCGGGGGCTACACCAAGCAGATGCGGCTTCCGGCCAGCGCACCCCCTTAGGCGAACCACCACGGCTGCTCGGCGGCGAGCGGCGGAACGGGCGAGTCCGCCGCAAGCTCACGGGGGCTCGAAACTGCGTCGAGGACCTAAATATTGGGCCCCGAGACATTCTCAAACTATGAGAAATCTCTTACCAGAAACTGTGGAGAACCGGGATATGTTATTTCTGGGTGTTGCATAAAATGGACAAGGAGGAGGACATTTGTTGCAGACGTGGATGGACGTTTATCAGTTCTTGCCACTCTGCCTTGCCGAGTTCCAAGCCGGCCTGAGCCGGCCCGCGGGCGGCCCACAGTGGCCCAAATGGAACATCGCGGCGCAAGAGCTTAATCCCACCGGGACAAGGTCCAGGACCTCTACAAAACAACGAACCATGACGTTCCACGTCGACAGCGGCCAAACCATGGCTTTCCGGACTGCATCTCAGTTTGGAGTAGAGGGTGGCCTAGCTCACCGGCCCGGGAGAAATCTCGGCCGTCGAGGTGGCCTGGCTCCACCCTCGGCGCCAAACTCCGCTTACGCGAGGGAGACCAGCTCTCCATCATCGGGTGAGGCAGCCCTGACTAGCGCGATCTAGAGTGGCGCGACCCTACCGAGCGTGGGAGGGATTCCGTCCGGGAGGAAACCGCCGCATTCAATGCGATTACACGGCGGCGGCGCCCGGTGCCATCGATACGCCCGATCAAATCCAGCTGCCGAATCGACTCCCCAATCGCGTCCGATGGGGCGCAAAAGGCTGAACCCGGTGGCGTGTTACGCCACCGACACGAAAACCAGGATGACCTTTGTTCATTTCCCGAGCACCGTCAAAAGCGCCCGCGTTGGGCGGACCCTCGGGCACCCGGCCGCGCGCCAGCGGCAGCCTGCAGGACCCGGCCCTCGCCATGCGGATTGTGAGGATGGCGCCTCCACGGGACCCTGAGGGCGCGCCGAGGGCAACACGTCCACCGCCGGATCCGGGCCAGCGTGTCGCCGTCAAGCAACATCCAAACCCGGCCAACCCCTGGGCATGCAACGGTGTAGCCTCGGGGAATTAGCCACCTAAGCGTCCACACAGTATAAACATTATCTCTCTCCTTCTCCATAAAAAAGAATAATGCCTCATTAGAAGGGGATTCGATTTTTTCGGCTCAACTCCGGTTCACGGAGAAACCACACACCACCACCACCATAACCACGATCGTGGGGCTTGAGACCAGCGTCTCTCCCCAGCGGCGCCCTGTAACCCCTACTGCGGGCTCACCTTTGGCGTGAGGTAACACAGCGAGGACACACCCCGCTGGACGTAGGGCCCGTTGGCCTGAACGGGATAAACGGCTAGCGTCCGTGTCCATCTTGCGCTCGCCATTGAGGGAGGGCACCGCGGCTTATAAATTCTTTATTGCGGCACCCAAGGCACCCACCGTTCCTCAAGCGCCCGACACCGACCTTCGAAATTGTTTGTGAAAATGCTAACACCGCGAGCACATGGTGATGTACCGCGTGGTGGTGTTGGCACATTTGCTTGGCGGTGATGGTTTGCAAGGTTGAGATGGGTTTGGGCACGCACATTTGCGAAAATGAAATGTCTATTTTCTATTGCGCCCGGATGCATCGAAGTGGTGAAAACATGCTATTCCCGTGCTCAAGTTGGTATACTTGTTGGATGGCTTAGAAGTCAAGTCGGCAATTTTGGCAACCTCGGTAAAAAAGTGACTCTTGGCCGGACCTTGGCCCGGCGGGCGCTGGCGTCGGTACGTAGTGTTGAGGCTGGCGGGGCGCTGGCGCGTCCGGCGCCCCCTCCACGCTGGCAGCGGGCTCGATGAGTCGGCGTCCGCCCGCGATGGCGAGGTTCGGCGGTGCGTTACCGCGCCCTGGCCTTCGCTGGCGGCGTCCGTGGCGCGCGCGGACCAGCGATCCACGGCAGGCATGTCGCGGGGAGGGTCGCCGGACGGCGCCCCGGCAGCGTCTGGCGCTTTGCGCCTTGCGGCGTCTGGCGGCGTTAATGCCGGCGTGACCGGTCTTTGGTTAACCCCCGCGCTGGCCCGGCGTCTGGCATACAAAATTCGGCCAGATTCGAGCATAGCGGCTCTATTTCTAATGGGGGGCTATACATATGTGTTTGGCCGGCCATGGGAAGTCCTCTTGGTCATTCTTACATTCTAACACCCTTTGAGCTAAGCATACACCCTCCTCCTCACTCTCTTTGCTTGTGAGCTTCATTCAAGTGAGTTGAGGTGATCCATCAAAATGCTCTTTTGCTTTGATCTTTGCATTTAGAGGCACTTGTGGGATCGTTGTGAGCCAGTTGGTTTCTTGTTACTCTTGGAGACACCGCTCTAGCCAGCTTGGTGATTTGGTGGAGTTGTTGGCAGAAGAGGAGATTGTTTCTTAGCACCTCGGGTTGATTTGTGAGAGGATTACGCACTCCTCGTCGGGAGAAGACAAAGTGCAAGGAATACATTGCTCGTGCTTTGGGTACCACACTTGTTGAGGAGTGGTGTGTTGAGGCTAGCAAGGGCACCACCTAGCTCAAACACCATCCTTGTGGTGGTCGGCACAACCCCGAGAGACTGGCTTGTGGTGTACAAAGTGAACTCGGAGTGAACAAATCGACTTGTTCATTGTCTCATTGTGTGGATCATCACCTTAGTGATGATTGGTTTTTCTTCTTCCCGGTGATTGGTTGACATCCTCTACAAGGCGGTATAACAAGAAGCATCTCACTCTTGCATTACTTTGCTAGATTACTTTGAGTAGAGCTAGCACTTGCTTGTGTAGGTTGTTCTTGCTAGCATAAGGATCATATTAGGATTGTTCACTAGTTAGAGTAGTGACATAGCTCTTATGTGACATTGAGATCATAGAAGATATTTAGAATTGTCACTAGAGGCTTGCAAGACAATAGAGCTAGTGCAAACCGCTTTAAGCTTGGTATTTTACTAACCGGTTTGTTTAGTGGCTTGTAGAAAATTTTTGTGGCTATTCACCCCCCTCTAGCCATCTAGGGACCTTCACAGTAAACTGCGTAGGTGGGTGTGGATTTAACGTGCGGAGCGGTTGACATCCATGCCGTCTCGCCCGTCTCGGGCTTGTATTCCAAGACCGAGTGGTGCAGCGAGGGGCAGGGCTGACCCGGCGTCACGCCGGCGTCGGATAACGCGGCCCGCGGCCGAGGGTTCGCGCCCGGGCGTGGCCGGCACGGCCATACGGCGATACCATCATCTATCCGCGTCGGTGACAACCCCGGCTCCACCATGGCCATCGGATACATCAAATCGGCAAGACCATCTGGCGCTACCCCGCATGGCGAGATCTTTGTGGTTGCTGCGCTGGAAAGCTACGGGAAGCGGCGAGGCTTGGAAGCTGCGGGAGCGGCCCGGCGGGCGCCGAGACTCGCCATGAACTCCGGCGCTGCGCGCGGGGGCGGGGTACCCGACGGCGAGGAGAATGTTTGCAGCGGAGGGCGCCCTCGGCCCGGCGTCGTCGGAGCGAGCACCACCAACGATCTCGCACTACTACAAAAGGGAACTAAGAGGCGCTGGCTTGGTTTAGTAGGGCGGCTTATGCGAGAAATTCTGGGTAGAAGCAAACTGCCCTAATGTTGGCACATTAGGGGCGACTCTATAACAGCCCCTCTTTGTTGACTCATTAGGAATGACTTACGTCTGACCAGCCCCTAATGTTACGAAGCACATTAGGGCGGTTATATTTCAGCCACCCCTAATGTAACCTCAAATCGAGAGGGCGGTTATATATAGAGCCACCCCCTAATGTGTTTGGTCAAACTTGGTCAAATGAAGCATTAAATGACCTCAAATCGAAAAACTTTGAATACAAAAATTGTATATATAGAGTGTAGATCTTGAGGAGCTACCACAAGAGTTGGTGTTAGTGATTTTTGAAAAGAGGAGATCTAGGGCTCCAAAAGGCGTCTTTAGTTTGAATTGGAAAAGTCAAACTTGGTCAAAGCAGTGAAGCGAAGCACTAAATGACCTTAAATCGAAAAACTTTGAATACAAACGTGTTAGAGCTCATCAAGATCAACATTAGTTATATGGGTCATTTTTAATTTTAAGAAAGTGTTAGTAAACACTAGAAGAAGTCGCGGTAATTAAAATAATCCCGGAGAAAATTACCAAACAATTTCGAGAGAAATTCTCAAACTTGGCGGTGCCTTTACACATGCCATGTAGATGCCTCGAAGAAAAAAAAGTTTGAGGCCGATAGCACATTAAAGGCGGCTCGTAACAAACCGCCCTACTTGTTTGGCACATTAGGGGCGGCTCGTAACATGAGCCGCCTAATGTTTCTGACTTATATTAGGGGCGGTTATATTTCAGCTTTGTGAGATGCATGTGCAGTATACCAAATGTATTTGGTGCTACCAGTTAAAACTTAAGTGATCAATTTTTAAGATGAATGACACGTTTGATTTTGCATCACCTAAGCTACAGTTTACATCAAGTAGATTAATCAGTCCATAAATCAGTGTTGCTGCTTAGCCCTGATGGGTTTGAAATCACCGCACCCAGTGCTGCATATACTGGCCACTGCTAGATGGACATAATTTGCTCTTCACAATATCATTTTGCTTGTATGTATGAATCATAGTTCGTTTTCAATATGTTGTTTGTTCAAGAAGGGATTGCTGCAAGGATGCTGGCCACTCTCCTGTCAAAGTACGCTGCAGAAATATGCTGCGAACTTGGATGTAATCTGTTATGCTATCATAGGCTTTGCTGAATATATGCCTTTGATTATTTGTTTCACATGTTATACAGGTAAACATTCCTAAGACCAAGAAGACCCCTCTGGTGTTGCTGCTGGTGCCTCGATCCCCCCCCTCCGCCCTCTCCTGCCTGCTGCTGGTGAGTTGCCCGTCGGTGAGCTGCTGCTGGTGAGCTCTTCTGCCCCACTGGTGCCTGCTGCCCCTGTCCTGTTCTGCCTTGGAGGTTTGAAATTCATGTTGCCTATGATGCTACTGTCGATAAAATTCATGTTGGAATTCATTGCTGGAAGCGCTCTCTCTCTCTCTTTGTGGCAGGTAGCATAATGGTAGCTAGGATGCACATTAATTTCCCCATACATAGTCATGGATGTTTGCCATAGAAGAAAGGTATTGAGTTGTCCCCACTTCGCTAAATAAAACAATAATTTCTTGGAATATTAGTTATTTTCTTGTTGTCTAAAATATGTCTTTGCTTAACGAGGGAGAGATGGAGTGCATGGTGAAGTAGTTTGATGTCTTTTCTCCATATCCATGTTTGTAAATTCATTGTAGTATTCAAGTTGAACATGTAAATGACTAGTATGGAGACTTTGTACATAAATGAACATTTGAAGTTCAACTTGTATCAAACTTGACTTTGTGTGGATTATATATGTTTATTTGAAGTATGGAGACATTATATGAATTATTAATTGAATACATGAATTATATATTTATATTTTTTTGTGTGAAATTCAACACTAGGGCGGTTTAGATAAACCGCCCTACGGTCCACCTCTGGAGCATTAGGGGCGGTTTGTGATGAGTAGAACGCCACTTAGGAGGCGGCTCAAGCGGGGAGCCGCCTAATGTTGAACATAGGGGCAGTTTTCCAACCGCCCCTAATGTCGATGTGGGCTGATAGGTCGCGCTTGTTTAGGGCGGTTGGAAAAACCCCTAATGTCCATCTAAAGCCGCCCCCTAATGTTGACTTTTGTAGTAGTGTTGGATGAACATCTTACTCCCTCGTCACCACCTTCGACAATCATGGACTCCGCTCCCAAATCTGATGTCTGCAGCGTTCTCACTTTGCTCTCGGATGGCTCTTCACGGGTTGATCGATCCGATCCGGTCGTTTCCGAGGAAAACCCTCGTTCTAGTTTCTTTGTTTTGGCGCGTCGGGAAGGTGGAAACAAAGGAGTAGAAGCGTTTTGTTTGGGTCAGATTCAATGAATCTTGCGGCGCATACGGGAGGGGTGGTGAGGAGGACAGGCGGGCAGGCGAGAAAAGCGATGGGTAGAAAAAAAGGCGAAAAAAATGGTGGGACTGAGAATTTTCTCTTTATTAGTATATATATATAGGTATAGATATATAAAATGGGAGACTTGTAGTAGTTTCTATATTCACGGACAGGGTTAGTTAAGGGGTAGGTGTGGACCCAAAAAAATAGACTGAAAATTTATTTATTTATTATTTATATTATATATATATACAAAATACGGAGCCCCGATCTAATACATATTGGATCGCGTCTAAAGTGTCTCCTGTATAAACTGAGTTAGGACAAAGACGCATCTAGAGATGATACGAGTTGGATTCGTATAATGTATTGGCAGTTTCCGTTGCAACGTGTTGCGAAAAAATTAATATGTACCTTATAGCTTCTTGAGGAAAATGTAAAGCAGCAATATAATAACTCTATATGAAGTAAAATAATTAAAATAACATTTTTTTGAGATTACACAGTCTGGCGCGAATCTTCCATGGCAACGCCGCGTACACTCCTGCTCCCGCATGAACACCTGCGTACACAAACCTACCCTATATGAGCACCTCAGAAGAGCTGGCGGTCAGTCTGAAGATTTCGAAGTCACCATATATTTTCGTGATGCGATAGAACATAAGCTTACCACTTAATACGCCGCGGTAAACCGAAAATCGAGAAAGGTCGCGATCAGGAACTACGGTGGAGTAACGTCCCACCGGACTATCCACCATTGGACTACAAGCCACTTACGCAATTAAAATAACACTTATGGGAGACAGGACTAGATCCCCACGAAACAAAACAAAAAACTATCCATATGATGTCACCATTATTAGGCCTATAAACGCACTAGTCCTGTATAAATCTTTTTCGAGACCGGGATATAGCCCGTTTTTCATTAAGGTAAAGGAATGTCAATAGACCTACCACATAGAAGATACAATCGGGGACGCCGGGTAATCCAAGATTACCAACGAGGCCTTCAACACAAACAAAAGCAAGAACGCGAGCGGCGGGAGACCTCCCACCTAACACCACGCAAGCCAAGCCACGAGTACTAAAGAAACTCAACATCAAATAGCCCGCGGGCGTCATTAAATGAGATGAACATGATTCCGGTGCACTCCTCCGAGTCACGAGTTCGAGGACCGCGGCGAGAAGCACCGCGATGAAGGCACACCCCTCCGAGTCACTAAGAGCGGGACCCGCGAGGGAGCACCGACATGAAGGCACCCTCCGAGTCACGAGAGTTCCGCAGATCACGGCGAGGAGCACCAAAGAGGTTACGGCAACGACAAACACTAAAGACTATCCGAGAAAAGAGCAGCAACAAGCGACTAGGGCTACACGACGAGTACCGCGATCGACGAGCGGCAAAGGCTCGCCCCTCAACAACCAAAAGCGCCGCAGAAACAGGGAGATGCTCGACGCCGCCAGGGAAGGACCGCGGCGGTACCGTGTCGGCGACACGAACTCACGTGGGATGGGTTTTCACCCCGCGATTCCCGTAAGGTGAAGAGATTCCCGTCGCCACCCACGCCACCACCCGCGGCGGTGCGGGTGCAACATCGAAGCCAACCCGGCCAACATCACCACCACCATGGCGGCGCTTGAGGGCGCCCAACCAGCGCGCGGTCGGCCGCGCCACAAAACACGATCCAATGCGAGGACACACCACGTCGAAGCCAACGCTTCCATGGAAGGATGTGGCGCCTTAAGGCGCCACCGCTGCCGCCAATGAGAGCCGAAAAGCAGGCTTTCACTGATCGCGCGTCAACCGCCGCATCACCGAGGCATACCCGCCACCGGAGACCCTAGGCGGCGCGAACCACCATGCCCGCGGCCACCGACCATGAGGAGTTAGCACTGCCCGCCGCAGAAGGAGGAGGGGGACCGGGCGCGCGAGCCCGATCCGCAAACCCAACCCTGAGGTCAGGTCGCCGGTCGCCGCCGCCGAGGTCGTCGCCGAGTCGCGGCCGCCGCAAGGGAGGGCCGGAGGGATCCGGGCCAGCGGGCATCCGGCCAAAGGCCCGGCCGGCCGCCCAAACCCGTCGTGTCGCCGGAGGTCGCCGGGCCAGCCGCCGAAGGTTCCTGTGGAGGGGGAAGACGGAGAGCACGGGGGTGGGAGAGGAAGGGAGGGAGAGCCTGGCCCGCCTTGTTGGGCGCACGGCCGGGCCGCCGCCGCGAGCGGCGCGACCGGGCCCAGGGAAGCCAGGGAGGGTGGGGTGCTCGCGGGGCGGCGCGGCCCGCCCGAGCCGCCCCTCCCCTCCACGAGAGCCGATGGGGCCTGGGCGTTTTTTTTTTTTTCGCCGCGTGGTCCTGTATAAATCTTCTTTTATTATAGGCATCGCCATTTGGCCTACCTAGCTCCTTCCATACAACGTACTATTTCCTTCCACTTTTATCCAGGAGCGAAGACAGGCCCTTTATAAGGACAAATACATATAGCGGCCCACGCGCCCAGTGGGCCGTAGTGGAAACTGTACGGAATAAATAAACCCGTAGTAATCCTCCCAACCCACCGATCCAAAAAAAAAAAAGCTATTACTAGGGCTCGTCCCGGGACTGCGCCGTCGACCTCCCTGCCGGCGGAGCGGGAGGTACGTCCCCCCGTGTTTTCGAGAGAGAGAAGGGCGGCGGCGAGGGTAGCTATGTCTGATCTGGTGAACTGCTACTTAATAATCTATATGGTCTCCTTGACGCAGCTTAATTTCTCCTGTGGTGAAGTTTGCTGACGACCCCAATGCAGGATCAACTGCCGGAGGAGGAAGTACTGCGCCGCCTCGACACTGACGAAGCGACTGGATTGACGGAAGAGGAGGCGGTGCGCCGCCTCAAAGTGTACGGGCCGAACATCGTCGTTGATTACCCCCAGGTCGCTCCCTTCTTCACCATATTTTGGACGATTTTTGTGCGGGTTGGGTGGGGGTTTCGGCTTCGGCTATGAGGAAACTACTGTGGGGACGGAGGTCAGGTGGCTGGCGACGGCCGGGAGAGACGCCGGACTGGTTAATTAGAGCGCGTGTGGAGTGAAGTGGTGGGATTTGCAGATGGTTTTCTGCTTGCTTAGGCGTGGTCTAAAAGAAAAGAAAAAGAATTTGCAGACGGTGCATACTGTTTTGTCTCGTGCTCAGCACTACAGCTGCTGTCAATTTTGCTGTATTGTCCTGAAAGGTTCAATTTTTTGCAACTTCAATTCTGTTACATGAGCTGCTGTTTGATGTTGCTGTCCCTCCAACATGGTGTCGTTGCAGGTGAATGGCCATCTTTGTGCCATCCTCAAGTGCATCCTTTTACTCTGGGGATGGATCATCCCTTCACTGAGTACATCAAGTACGAAATTGGATGGGAGTCATGGGAGCAGCTTATCTTCCCCTGGTCCAAGGAGATGATATGTGTCATGCTCATCAATTTCTTGTCATGGACAGCAATAGTGGCTGCAACCGTGTCCCCGCCATTAGCTCAGCTGCTATGGCACCCTATGAACTGGCCATTGTCATTACCTTGCTCTGGGGAAGTCTGCTTGCTTTGCGTCATCAAGTGCCTTGCCAATCATGCAAAGGCACCTCTGGAGGCTAAAGCTTTTAGCACCAAGGGCCATGGTCCTGAGGGATGAGGTATGGAAAGATGTTCATGCCGCCAATCTTGTCCCTGGGGATATCATATATCTCAAGTGTGGTGACATTGTGCCAGCCAATGCTCTTGTTCTCAATCTCGCAAGGATCGGGACCAAAACCATTCGCTGTAAAAGGTTTGTCGACAGCGTTTGTGGCTCCCCTTATATATACATAGCTGGTCTGTGTACCGGGGAAGGTACTGCTGTTGTTACCACAACAGGCAACGGCATCCCCAAGAGCACTCTGGAGCTTTATCCAAAACGTTTTTCTCGTCCTGGGCAGCTTAGGAAGGGTGTCATGGTTTGCTGTTTCCTCCCCTGCTTTTGTTTGGTACTTATTGGAATCATTGCTGAGGCACTTGTCAAATTCTTTTTCCTGCAAAGCATGGTGCACAGTAGCCACACTATTTCGCTAATTGGTGTCATACCAATGTCCATGCCTGCTATGCTCTACCTGGTATTGTCATTGGGCTCTCAGCGGCTTTCGAAAGTGGGGGATTGTTAGCAGGGGAACTGCTGCTCTTGAAGATCTGGCTAGCATTGATGATGTGCTTTTTAACATGACTGGGACTTTGACATGCAACAAACCCTGTTTTAACCGGACAAGATTGAAGTGTATGCAGAAGGTATTGATAAAGATCGTGCTATCCTTTTGGCTGCACGGGTGCTTCAAAAGCTCACAATGAACTGTATAAAGAACCAATTGATGCAGCCATTCTAGACCTTGTGGATGATCCAGAAAAGGGGTATCTTTTGATAAGTGATGGTCAAGTTATGTATGCCTTGTCCTTCTTATTCCATTGCAAGATCCTTAACTAATCAGTTGATGTAGGTGCAGTCGGATTAAAGTTCTGGAGCACATCGCTCCCAGACCTGTGTTGTGCAATGACGTTTAATGTACCGAACAACTTACATAGATGAAAATGGCTCCATTTGTTCTGTGCTGAAAGGTGACCCTGCAATGGTAAGCAATCTATCTGGTCCATTTTTTTAAAAAAAAAGAAAGAAAAGAAAAGATGTAGCAACCTCGCTCTTGTACCACATCACCAGTTTACATTTGTCTCGCTCTAGCTTACATGACCTGCTGATCCAAATCATAGCACCTCCCAGTTTGTTCTCTGAGCAAAGTGTAAGTAGGTTCCTATGCATGTGTGGGCCCATCATTAGGTTGTTACTCTGTGAGAAATTTGATCTAGGCCGTATTTACAGTATCACATAGATGGATTTTTTCCAATTGTCTTAATTTCTTGGTGCAGTTTCTCCGTGAGTGCAGTTGGCGAAAAGAAGCCAAAGACCATATACTGACACAAATTGACACGCTTGGTCTTGATGGGTATAAATGTATTGCTGTTGGAAGCTCCGTTAACTGTCGTTTGGACATCATTGGTCTTCTACCTTTAGTAGATGAACTCAGAAGTGATAGTGCAAAAGCTGTTGATAGACTTATTGATATGGGTCTGAGTGTAATAGTACTCACAGGTGATCTCAGTCATCACCCCCCTCCCTCCCATCTAGTCTGATTTTCATATCAACTTTGAATCAGTTAGTTAGTTGGATAATTATATTCTCCATGTTTGTGCATGTTATCTTACTGTATTCAGAAAAGTCCAATGGCAATTACAAAGCACTTATGTAGAGGACTTGGGAAACTGGGATCAAATGTGTTTACATGCGATTCGATGCGTGAATTGGTACGCAACAAAAAATGAGACTTTCTTGAATATCAATGGTATTTCCAATCTCTTCATAGGTATGCTTCTTGTCTTGAGAACTATGTCATAGGTGCTGTGTCTGTCTCATGCAGCCAGGGATATCTCTTTAAATTGTTTGCTTATTACTGAGTTGCTCTTTCACTTTATTATTATTTCAGAGCGCACTCGTCATTTCATAAACAGTCTCAGAAGCAAGTTTGGGCATCAAGTGCAATGGTTGGGTATGAATTCTTGGATGGTGAGTCTATCTGTGAAAGCAACATTGGAATTTCAGTTAAGCTGATGCCACTGATAGCACCAAAAAGTGAATCTGATCTTGTTTTGACTGAGCATGGCTTGCTGTCTCTTTCTTCTGCTGTTCAAATTAGTCTTGAAATTTGCCAGATGATGAAAGGATGCATGGTAAGCGTGCTTTCGGCAGTTAACAATTCTGTCCCCGAGATTTCCAGCTTGTGCATGGGGCCAATATGTTCATCTATTGCGGGTTTATGCTGTTTCATCTACTCTCCATACTGTGAGTAGAAATTCTGCTTTTTTTTCCCACACAGATTGTTTTAATCTTTTACGACACTAATAAACCTGTTTATCTGTTGGGTTTGCTGTCGTCTTATTTTTTACTTCTATGGAGAGTGGAATTATCCTGTTTTGCAGTGCTGGTTATTGCCGCTATAACTACTGTGAGTTTGTAGCTTCAGCCTTAGCTTTTCAACTTCTCAATATGTTATACTCCCTCCATTCCAAAAGTGGGTTACTGCTTTCTAGGTACATAGCTTTTGCTACGTGCGCCTAGATTACATTATGTCTAGATACATAGTAAAACTATATATATAGAAAAGCGAACGACTTTCAATTTGAATGGAAGGAGTACTCCATTGCAGTTTCATGATTTACTATCTTCCTTTTTAAAAAAAATCCCACACATCAATTGTGATGTTGTTTGAAGGGCCTAAAATCATCCAAGTCACCAAATAGTTTGAAAGCAAAAAGATTATAGCAACTGGTGCTGCTTCTGGAAGCTATATGGCCTTGAGCACAATTATTTTTTTATAATCTCAACTAGGACCGATCTCATACCTGTGAGTACTCTGCCTTAATCTTTTTTTAGGTGTGATTTTCTAGCACCAAATTTATTGTAAGTATTTGACAGCACATATTCAAAAGTACGGGTCGCTGATGAGCCATGATGAGGGGAGATGAAATCTGCCCTGTTCCTTCAAATGAGCATGGTTAACCATGCTATCGGACACGATCATTTGATGGCCACTTAATAGATTGCCCTGGATCTCTTGGGCGACTTTTTTTTTGTTGTATCTCAACTGGTCTGTTTCTACATCTCTGTTATGTGCATAGTTTTCTTCTGAATCTTTTCATTATATAAATAGCGATTTAGATATTTTCTTATGATTCTCAATTTCAAGTATAGGCTTGTAATACTTTTCTGAGGTTTGTGCTCAAATTAGATCAACGTATATTGGCGGTGTTTTGGACATTAGGTTGAATATTTTTTTTCCGATGCTTTCTATATGCATATGAACACATGACCAATACTCTTTATGTACAAAGCCAGTAAGTTATCAAGTATAAATTTTAAGTTTAGTGCATGCATGGCTTACAAATTGTATTTCTTTTCAGGCAGCAACAGGAGTTGTTGTTTATGGTGACATGAATGCCGCTCTAAGGGGGCATAGGTTGGGGTTGGACTGGGTTCATCTGGCTCTACAACCTTATGTTTCTTTTTGCCCTTGCATTGATCTGTAAGTATTGGAGGGTCCATTTATTTATTTATTTATTTATTTATTTTTCTCCCTTCTATTTTTGAGTAGGTGCATCAATGTGTAAAGCTATGGAGACAGCTATTTTTTGCTTTCATGTTACTCCCTGTGCAATTAGAACTTCAGTGTTTTCTCTTACAGTAGTTTCCACTTGGCCCTCAAACGTGCTCACTTTTTACAATCACAATTGTAAAACATATAAAAGATGAACTTAAGATGCTTGGCCAACATGGCATGGCACTTAAGATGCATTTTCAGTGTTTAATCAGCCGTATCTGAGTAACTTTTGTTCATTGGCAGGTGACCGTTCCAACCTTGCAAAGTTCATCTCACCTGAGACAACCTGCAAAGGCTGTTCGCAACATGGACCGAGTGGATGGCGAGGTGCAGGATGTTGCTCAACCGGTGTAAAATGTGGATGGAGATGTCCATGGTTTCTGCTATCTCATTCCTGATCCTTGCCTGGTCCTTATATGCGTGTCTTTGCGTTAAGGTCCAGCAGCCTTGATAGGTCCCAGGCACAGCCTTGGGATTCAGCATTAATTTTAGTTGTATATATAGCATCTAGCAATATGTATCGGATTAGCAGCTAAGTAAATGTATTTATTACTAATCTCCAATGTAAAATGGGGACATACCTGTTTTTTGCTGTCTATGTGCTCCCCTGTTAAATCTCCCTACCGAGTCAGAGAAACATTTTATTTGTTGCGGAGTTAGAAGCATTTTATTTGTAGTGGTAGCATCTATAGCTATCTTCAGGTCTAAATAGTGGCTAACAAGTGATATATGTCTTTAACATGTACAATGGAATTTAAAACCAAT
This sequence comes from Hyparrhenia diplandra, assembly GCA_015847255.1. Classification (NCBI taxonomy): domain Eukaryota; kingdom Viridiplantae; phylum Streptophyta; class Magnoliopsida; order Poales; family Poaceae; genus Hyparrhenia; species Hyparrhenia diplandra. The sequence continues at coordinate 116,422 of JADLZK010004534.1, read as the reverse complement.
CACTTTTTCCCCATGTAGTACATGCTCTGATGCTCATGCTCTGCTCACTTTTTACCATGTTCATCCTCTGCTCGGCGCATTAATAGTTGGGTCTTTTGCGTTTTACCTCAAGTTGGTCTAGTGTATCATGCCCTCGGCGTTTAGTGGTGTTGAGTGGGGAATGTAGAGTAAATAATTAGGGACGCGTAACTGCTTTGTGAATACATCGGGACACACGTACGGTACAAAATTAATGTATATATGTAGTGAAATTTCAATTAGGAACTCAGTGATACTGTTACACGGTATTTGAGAGGTGCATTGGCACCTCTAAGAGCATCTCCTGCCGTATATAAATATAATACCTATCTCTATCTTTTGTAAACCGTATTAGTGATAACTATGCTTTTTCTGCTCCAATAATTTTCAATACCTCTTCCTTTATTCGGTGGCCACTAATATTTTCTTCATCTCCTCAAATAAAGGGTGTTGTACCTCCCGAATAATATGGAATTGTCCAAACTAGCACCTTTTTTATCCATCGCTTATCCTACATATATATTGAAATAGATTAACGAAAAACTAATAAAAAATACTCTAAAGTTAGGCCTCAATAAAAGTTTCATGGGTATGGTGGTGGTCTGCTGGTCTTCAGGAAGATTGGTGGTTCGAACGGATTCGGCTTCAGCTGCGACGCGAGGATGCTATCGTCGGCCCACCATCGTCGTTTCAACCTCGGATAGTGATCCCGACCTGATGGTTTCAACAACTTCTTCGCCCTTGGCGATCGGCGTCTTACTCTCAGTCCACCTCAACGCCCCGGTTTCTTCCCGCTTTGGTGCTTCAGGTTTGGTGGCTGGGCGGCCTCTCGACCCGAGACGGCAGTTGCCACTGTCGATGCAGTTGGGTCCTAAAGGACCGCCTTGTAATTTTCTTATTTTTGCTGGGGTCCCCACAGATTATAAAGCGGGGTAATTATCATACGTATCCTTATACGGTGTACTTGTATTGCTTTTCTCTTAATTAATACAGTATACTTTATCAAAAAGAAGTTTCACACAAGTTTCATTTACATTAAATAAGTTGCCACATGCATTTTATGAAATGAAAGTGTATTTTAGAAGAAAAAGAAGAGAAATAAGTGTCATCTAAATAAAACTATTTTAACACGACATAATTATGTATGAATTATAAAAATTAAAATGTTATGAGACTTAGAATGAAACTTTGCATTAAGAGTTGAAAGCAAATGAAAATCGTTTATCTTCCCTTTTCTGAAGCAAAGCAGCAGAAAACTCTATGCAACTTGAATAAAGTACACCGGGCCGGCCGGCACCATGGCTTGACTCGCACCCTTGAGTCCTTGACCAGATCAGGCGAGATCGGCGACGAGGAGGGAGGCTCGGGGACAGAGCATCTGGACCGTCCATAGTACAACAATCCACGATGTCAACCGTCCGATCCGACCAACTACTTTCCCCGCCGCAGCCCTCCTTTTTTTTTTTTTTTTTTTTTCCTTTTCTTTTTTTTTTTTGACGGAGGAAAACCGGTGGCCTCTGCTCAGTGACAGGCGAGGCGACACCGCCTCGATCTGCGCGAGACCGCAGCGGCTCGCCGGCGGCGATGATGGCCGGCCGAGCTCATGGCCAGAGAAACCGCCTCCGCCGCCTCATCCCGCGGCTCCTGCTCTCGTCTTCGCCGTCTACGCTACACTCCCTTCGCGATCTACCTCCTCCTCCAGCCCCAGCCCCAGTCCCAGTCCCCAGACCCAGCACCAGTCGCCGCCGGACCCCCACCCTCAGGACTGAAGCCCATGACGGCGTCGTTGCGCCGCCGTCCTCGCAGAAGCCGTGGCCGCGCCTCCTCCTTCCTACCCTGGGTGTCCAGCGCCGCGCCGCCGCCGCACACCTGCGAGGCCTACTTCGGCAACGGCTTCTCCCGCCGCGTCGACGTCCTCCCCGCGGGCCGCGGCGGCTGGTTCCGGTGCCACCACAGCGAGACGCTGGGAAGCTCGATCTGCGAGGGCGCCAGGGTGCGGCTTGACCCGGCGCTCATCGCCATGTCCCGCGGCGGGGAGCCGCTGGGACAGGTGATGGGCCGCGACGAGGATGAGGAGCCGCCCAAGTACCAGCCCGGCGCGATGCAGGTTGAGGGGCCGGCGGCGGGTAGGAGTAGGACGGCGCCGCTGGTGGATGCTGCGTTCCTCGACGACTACGTGCCCACCGGCGGGATCGGGACGCACCACACCATGAGGGCGCTGCTCGAGTCGGCGCGCGTTGTGCCTCCCGGTGAGCTGCACTGCTCCCAGGTATTCTGTGCCTTGCTATCTATACTAGTAGTTGAATTGCTCATTGATGACTAGTAGTTTGTTAATGCATTTCGAAATTCAATAATTAGGAAGAGTAGAGTCAGCTCAGTGTTTGATATAGGTGTATTTAATGAAAAGTCTATCTGATCCAGCCCTTCATGCTGGAGACACTGAGCAGTCTTATGAATATTTAGTTGTGTTAAGAAGACTGTGAGCAGAAATAGGAGCTAAGAATGAAGTCTGAGTCTGACTTATATCCAAAATAGAATATCGTGGGAGTATAGAACTAGTGTATACATTCTGCTTTTGGCTATTTGGTTTAGTTTGAATTTATTCAATTAATGCTGTGCTGCTTATTATTTTTTGTTACTTTGAATGTGAGTTGATTGCAATGTAGCAGTTTAAGTAATATGATAGATATATTTCAGTTACTTTGGAACGTGAGTTGATTGCAAAGTAGCAGTTTCATAATATAATAGATAGGATGATAGATATAATTGTCATTGGACAGAATGAGTGCCCTTGGTTATACCTTTTGACACTCAAAAGAGTAGGTTTTTTAGGCTCTTACTGGATTAGAGTTTTTAATTCAATTTTGAATCAATGTTTGCTTCTTACATTCCTTTATCTCTGGAATTCAGTAGTCCCTTCTAACTGTATTATCACACTTGTTATTGCAGTGGGTTGAAGAACCGACACTTCTGGTCACTGTTTTGAATATGCGAACCTTTTCCATACAATTACAGACTGGTACAGTGCATATGTTAGTTCCAGAGTCACGAATTTACAAAGCGTCCTAATGTTATATTCGGTAGATGGGCATTGCAAGGTATGTGATGCGCTGTGTATTTTGTTACGGTTCAGTTCATTATGTTTGTTGGTTGAGTTATGACCAACAATTCTGTTTCTTCAGCTATTACTGGGGTAAACAACATTAGTCATATTTTTGTATGCTTGATCCATAGTTTGTATGGAATGCAATGATAAAACAACATGCCAGCATGGTGATCTTCCTTTTTTCCTCATTTATTCTGCTATGTCCGTTACTCATGTTTGGAGAACAAGTACAATCAGAAGCAGTTCTTGATTGTATCCCAAATTCCCAATCTGTCAGTTTCTTTGTTCCTACATTTTAGGCAAACAGCACCATTGCTATATTTTTTGGAAGCTAGCCCTGATCGTCATCCAAAACTTCTTCCAGTCGTACCCATGCTTCCATGTATGCCCAGATTATATTGTTCCTCCATTATGTCATTTTCTTTCAGATTTAGTATGACTTAATATGATATTCTATTACTAGGTAGCAGCCAACTTATTTGTCTGCACAATGATTTATGTTTCTTTTTCCTCTCTTGTATATTCTTGTCAAGTAACAGATGTGACCTGATTTCCCACAGGCACAATTGGAGGAAACATGGGAAGCACTTTTCTCAAGTGTGAGAGATATGCTAAGAACTTCTCTGGTCCTGTTTGTTTCCCGCATGCCATTCTTTCACCATTGGGCTATGAGACTGCCATGTTTAAGGGCCTTAGCGAGAGCTTCAGCTGTGAAGGTGCCTCCGCAGAGTCCCTCCGAGAAAAACCGGACTATGACAAAACTGCACGGTTATCTGAATTTGGGGAAATGATTGTAGCTTCTTTTGATCTTCTGCAGGATGACATCATGTCATCCAAAAATCAAATGGGATCAATGTTCTCTTTGTTCGCCGAGAAGATTACTTGATGCACCAGCGCCACAGTGGTAAAGTTGAATCCAGACTAAGCAATGAGCAGGAGGTGTATGATGCAATTGATAAGTGGGCACAAGGTCTGAAATGCAAAAGTGAATGTCGGTGAATGGTCTTTTTAAGCCCACATGACCATGAAGGAGCAACTGCATCGTCCTGGAAGCTTCAGTGGTAATAGGGGCTCATGGGGCGGTCTAACACACTTGGTTTCAGCAACTCCTGATACAAAGGTTCTTGAGATTATCAGCAGCATGTACGGCGCCCACATTTTGCATTGATCTCACACTGGAAGTCTTTTAGAGTACCATGCCATAAATCTCCCTGGATCGCTTTGCAAGGATCACGATGTCATCCCGTGAGTTGAGAAAAATACTGGAAGGTCTCGGTTGCTGAAACAGAGGTACTCATCAAAGCCACCACATGCCATGCAGAACTGATACATGTCTGCTTCATCATACACACCTGGTCAGATTAACTGCACCGATGCATATGGATTGTATTTCGAGGCAGTGTTTCACAGATTATTTGGACCATTGTGCCAACCGAATCGCTCCTAGTTCCCAGCAAAGAATTTTATTGTGCTGCCAACTGCAGAAAGCCAAGAAAGCAACCCTCTGTCTGGTTTCTGACAGCAAATGTTAACACGTAATCCGACCTTAGGTTGTCCACACTATACTTGGACATGATTCTTGGACCATAATCTTGACCAAACCATATTCTTTTCTGGTCTATAGATTAGCATATCTTTTGTATGATACATGTTGATGAGTACTTTCTCATTGTTCAGATGTTGTGAACTGCCTGATAGAAAATGTCATAGGTTCATCCTTTTGTGCATGCTGTATGATTTACTCAGTTTTGTGAACCCACGGAAGCAAGGTCGCCAAGTCCAATGGCAAATGTTTTTTTTTTTTTTTTTTTGAGTTATATGCATTGAACTACGTGTTTCATATGGGTTTCATTCCTAGCCTACCCCAACTAGCTTGACTAAAGGCTATGTTGTTTCCCTTTGTTGTTGTATGCATTGAACTATGTCCTGAAAGGATCAAATGTTTGTAATTTCAATTCTGTGTTATTACATGAGCTGCTGTTTGATATATTGCTGCCCTCCAACATGGTGTGTTGCAGGTGAAAACGGGTCCAAAAGCCACCAATTGTCGGTGTAGTTTGTTGTGGTGTGGTTCAATGTGTGTGTCAATAGCCCACCATCTAGTACTGCGCCTGCATCCTGAGATGGATTTGGCCCTGAATGTATTGGGTCGTGTTGTTCGTGGGCCCTCTTGTTTATGGGCCTCGATCAGAATGGGAAGGGCTGAAAGCAGCTCGCCCCATCAACTTCAGCTGCTCGAAGATTGATTGGGTCTTTTGCCAGTATTTTTGCGAATTAGAGGAGGCGTACTTGCTTTGCGATTATAGAACATGTACCTTACAAATGTACATGTAGTGAAATTTCAATCAGGGACAGTGTCATTGTTATATGCACTGCACCTCTAAGAGTATCTCCATATAAAACTGTCTGTGTTTTTCCTTGTTCCGCAGTACCTCTCCCCTTTTATTGGTGGAAACCAATATTTTTCTCAGGCTCCCTTCGAATAAAGGGAGTTGTATCTCCTCAATAGCATATGCTATCATCCAATTCAACTATCACTTTCATATTTTCTCCTACATATATATTGAAGTAGATAATTGTCACGTACCGTATCAATTGGGCTGGAAGTGACATCGCCAAGGAGAGATACTCTAACAAATATATGTAGCTCCATTCAATTCATCCCGATGGTGTTGAGTCTGTTGACATGTTAGTTGGTTGCGGTCATTTGAACCAACAAGTTTGCTTAATCACAATACAAGCACAAACAACCGTAGAGCCTGACGCAAAACCAAGGGAGGGCCAATATAAAAGACCAAATGCTTTGAAAGACCGAATTGGTTGATATTTAAGATTGACAAAATTATCATAGATGTTTTGTTGTCGCCACGACGTTACAACCGAGACATGCATGTCACGACGTGCACTAGATTCTAGGAAGGCCGGGGTGCTTGAAGAACATGGTATGAGAATGAACCTTTGCGCACAGAAGAAACGACAACGATCAGTAGTTTGATGAACCTTTGCACGGTAGTATGAAGATTTTGCATACTAAACCCCGTAGTATATGGGGTGTGATTGGGGTTGCTCGGAACCAACCTTTCCCGAACGAAAGAGGCCCCGGGCTGCATTTGTCCCCTCGCCCGAAGCGATACAAAGAGGTCGTGTTTGGTTGCCCCGCACGGCCTCGCACTGTGATTAGGGAGAAGTTTGTTTGGTTGCCCGCATGAACTAGTGAACCGGATCGAGTGGTACAGAGCTCGCGGTTTGGTTGCACACACTGACAACACAGGTGCATGGTAGCCGGTCACCACTTCACCATTCGGGTGACCTTACCCCCATGTTTTCCACATTCAAATGATCACAAGGCACATTGAAAACCGATCAAAACCTTCAACACGTTGCCTCGTACTTAATGGGTTGATCATAATTCATGTTTAGGCTTGGAGCTTAAGGATCTAAAGCATAACTATTGTTCCAATACGACATCATTTCGTGCATGAAATCATCAAAGCTTACAGCCTCAAGCATTAAGAAAAGCCGAGGCATGTAAGTTTCGATGATTCAATGAACAAATGAGAACCAAACCAACATTTGCACCTCAACTTTCCGCCTCACAAGCCCAACATGAACATCAACAAAACCTAGTCATTATCTTACATTAGGTACCACAAATGTCATCATCGGCAACAAGAACAATGGCAGGCCCTCGCATTGACAACCAACTTTCAAGCTCAAAGTAGACATGGAGACATGGCATCGCCCTCCCGTACCATCCGTAATGGTGCTAACCGGCCGGTTGCTTGAAGGGGGAGGAGGTATGCCATGCCTTGATGACTACCTTGAATACAACAAAACAATCTAGGCACTGGCCTCACTAGATTTTGCATCATCGGCCAAATAAAAACAAGATTGAGTTGATTGTTGAGTTGATCAAGAATAGAGACAAGAGACAGCCAACAAGCTGGAGTCTAGTTCAAAAGAACAAATGTCCAGCCCCAAACAAGAAGGCCACAAACAACAGCCAACAACAGCCCAACTAGCCTCAAAGGAGCCCGATCACTAGCACCAAAGACGAGTAGAATAAGAAGAATAAGCACGCCTCCACAAACCAAATGTGCATACACAACCAACAACCACAGGTTTTAATGATGAGCTCCCCGCAAGTAGTGGTGCACGATGAGCAACCCCGGGAGGAGCATGGTCCAAAATAGGAACATGATCAAGAAAAGTGCAACCCGAGGAGGATGTTGGTTTATGACAGAACATGGTGATCGTGGGCACCTGCTCCGAGCACACCGCAACACATGGACTTGGTCACCTCCGTTGCTCCTGTAGGCGACGCCTTCCCTATTAGGAAAGCTTTGGTGGAAGTTGTTTGGGTACCCATTGACCTAATTTGCAGCAACAAAACCATGAGTTGGTTATACCAACTCTCCTTCCTCGGTACACCACATACCAAGCCATCACTCCCTTCACAACACCAAAGAAGATGTAGTGAGAACATAGGCAAAATCACCTCAACTTAAGTGTAATCAGCCTCGACATGAACTATCGGGACATCATTCACCGCCATCATCTCAACCTAGTACAGGTTGGTGTTGCGTGAATGGTGTCCCACAACAGCTTGATGGCAGGCATGAGGAAGCATAAAAGTGGCCTCAAGATACGTAATGGAATCAGAAATCAAACACTTGCAGCAGTATTCTCAGCCCATGGACCGCCAACCAAACAGAAGGGATGAACAAATCAAACTTCTTTGCAGATCATCATCGATGGGGCCATCAACCTAATGAGGTAGTCATCAATAAAACACATTTTGCTGCATCACCGGCCATAAATAAAACACGTAAACCGAATGAAGGTAGGCCTCGAGAATGCACAAAACCGTAAAAACGCAGATCCCTGGTTTCCAAAGCCTTTCAATCATCATAGGTGGTCGCCAACATGGAAACGTACTCATAGCACCCATGGAGTGCTCTACATGATCAACGAGGATGCCATCCTATTAGGACATTGGGCCACATGGTTGCAATCTCGTTGATGATGGTAGAGCACTTGATGAACACAATGAAACATCAACAAGAAGTAATCAAATGTCACCTCAGATTTTAAGACATAGATCATCATAGGCCGACAAAGGGATACAATATGAGTCATAATCAAGAAGAAGGCCTTGTAATGCACAAAACCGTAAAAACAAATGAAGTCGCTTATGGCATTTCAATCATCATTGGTGGCCGGGAACATGGAAGAAACTCATAACAGCCATGGAGTGTTCTAGATCATCCACAAAGTTGCCATCCAAAATAGACATAGGCCCGTATGGTTGCAATCCCGTGGATGATGCTAGGACACTTGATGACCGCTATGAAATAACAAAACAAGTAATCAAATGCCACCTCGCTTAACACATAGATCATCATAGGCCAATGAAAGAGACAGATTAGAGGGAAATCAAAAATAAGCAAGCAAAGGAAGCAATGATGCGCCACGAATGAAAGTAATCATCATGAATCGACAAATGCATCTCATAAGTAAGCATAAATCACAGATCCGCCACTAATCAAGTGTGGAAGCATGAAAAACGACATAGATCCGAGCCGAAAGGTGTCAAGAGTATCACAAAAATCAAAAGGGGAAAACCTAAACACCGCCCCTGAATCGGAGAGGAGGGGAAGAGGGGAACGGGCGAAGCTATACCACCACAAGCACCAAAGCACCGGCTTAGAGGGCGCCGGGCGACGGAGGAGCAGCACCGACGAGGCACCTGAGGAGAGGGAAGGAGGAACGCACCGTAGAAGTGGGAGGGAAAGAGTGAGGGCGGTAACCCTAGCCACGAGCGCCACGCGCTTTATCCGTGGGACGGCACGAGTTGGCGCCAACACCGCCAGATCTCCGCCAAGCTCGAAAGGGGGTCACGTGGGCTCAAGGGAAGCCGCCCCCCTTCCCTCGCCGACCGGGATGAGGGAGGGGGAGAGGAACGGTGTGGAGCAATCGAAAGGATACGGAAGGGAAACCAAACACCGGACTCGTGACGCCTCGGTATGCGAAAATAGGGAAGTGGACGGGTCGGTTCGAGCAACCAATCGCACCCTATATGAACCCTTTGCAGATCGACTAGGAACGACAGATGCTTACCTCACAACAGACTTATGCGGTACACCCTGACCATGAGACAGGACAAGGAGTCTCCCACCCTGAATGCATTCCTCACGCACGTACACGAATTCAATTTCTGGGATCAGTCGGTACACTCTAGAGAAATTGTAGCTTGATGAAGCAAATTGTTTAATATTCCCTATTCTTTTTACAAGGCACAAAATTTATCATGGCAGGATGTCCAAACTACACTTGAACTATTTATTAATTTTATATTTAGTTAAACATTTAACTAGAAATCTAATCATATCAACTTTTTTATTACAATAATAAAAAAAAATGTTTGCCACATTATTAGTTAAAGATTTTAAATTTGATCAGTGTTGTTTTGTTTCTATTGTAAAATGAACTTCTCTAATTCTTTTGTCAAATCTATAGAAAAATGTACAAACAAGAAAATGGGGCCTTCATTAACTTATAGAGTTGGTAGCAGCTGCCTTGTATTCTCTCTCATGCATGGGCTTACATATATAAATGCCATCGCCGTCCAGTCTGCCTCTTTGTCCTGCCGTGCAACCACAACACTATGTGTGCATCACGTCACCAGTGCCTTGTTCTCTGGCAACTATTCCCAATTCAATGGCTTCACTGTTTCGAGTTTATGATTATACCTTGAACCCACTCTGTCTGCCGGGACATATCCTCTACACTACCATCCATGCATACTCTAAAATATGTATCCTTTTGTACCTTCTAAAATATATACTATATCTGAGGCCACGTACAACGCCCAATGTCCACACCACACCGTCTCATCATCTGCTGGGCACTCCCATATCACCACCGAGTTATTATTACAATGATTATGTGGACTGTCTCGCTAGCATGTGGGTCCACCAATGCCAAACGATCATTTGACGACATTGCTTTCAGTGGGGAAAAATGAATCAAGGCCTGCCGCTGCTATTGAATGCTTAGAAAGATTTCTAGAAGGCAGCATCATATATATTCTTTTGCACCCACGTCTAGGTAAGATTCAAGGACTCAAATACTCATACCATTTATTTCAAAGTACTAGCCAGAAATTAAATAAATGATGTTCCGGAGTAGGTTTGATGCATGCTTTAATAAAGGTTTAATTTTTTGAGTATTAGATTCACAACTAAACTACAAGCACAGCATTGATGTCTAAATTAGCACACACTCCCTCTGTCCTTTTACAAAAATGTGCAGGTCAAAATTTCTCAATTTTAATAAACTCAGATCTCCAAATTCATTTGTTATGAAAATAAAAATTCAACAACGTATCTAATGGTACCATTAATACACATTTTCTTGCACGTATTTGGTCAAAGTTGAAGTTCATTTGACTTTTTAAAAGTAAGAACGACTTATAAAAAGGACAGAATGAGTAATTGCAACTAAAGTGAGTAGTAGGCTTGTCCCAGCGCGGCGGCATATTAGGATCTATGTTGGCTGGACCGCGCGGTTGGCTAGCTATGTACTCCACCTTCATCTCAAAAAAGATGTGAAAATGTTAGGAAGAGTTGTTGTTTGTGGTCGCTCTTTTTGTTGTATAGCGCTCGCCTGAGGTTACCTTCTTTTTAATATACTTCGTGCCTCTCCTGCCTGGTTTGTTTAAAAAATGCTAGGAAGTGTAGTCTCTGTCAAAAAAGTAATTCTCACTCTTTGAGTCAAACAATTTAAAGTTTGATCAAAGCTATACAAAAAATTAATATTATCTACAGTAATCTTTTTTGACGCAAAGGTATCTACAGTAAAATTGATCAGTTAAACTAGTTTAACTAACACAAATCTCATAGTTACAACTTTGATGAACAAAAGAACGGTTAAAATCCATCCGGCCGTAGATTTTAACTACTACTTTATCATATATATATGAAAACATATTATATAAAATATAGTATAACATTTATAACTCTTAATAGCTATATACACCATATATATGCATTGTAGTTTTATTTATATATTTAGTATGATAAACATTAGTATCGATTTCTACAAATTTTGTTCAATTAAGAGTCGAATTACATCTCCTCGGGACGACGTACGGAGGGACGGAGATGGTAATGAATTGAAACAGTGGCAGGTTGTTGGTCGTCCGATCGATCAGGCCAGCCACTACGGCGCACTGTACAAATGAACAGCTAGCATACTTGATTTGAACGCTCCCGGAGAACCTTCATCTGTGCCGAAATGGGCACCCAACAACAAGGCATGCACACACAGTGCACGTCTTCAATGCTGTCTAACCACACATTGCTACTTGCGTTGCACCACTGCATCGCAAGCTATAGGGTACTACTACTGCATACGCATAGCTCCTCGCACGTCATTTTATCGTCAGAAGTAGGTCCATGAATGAGTGTATGTGTATATGTGTGCATCACATAGTTGCATTGCTCTCAATTGACACTGAAAGCAAAGTCGATCCAAGCAAGCACGGTGAAAATCTTCACGTAAAGAGGCTCTAAGGCAGATCATGCTTGGTGAAGGGCCGAGGCGATCGGGCGGCGCACAAGCCACCACGTCTGATTGTCGGGTGACGGCTAGGTATAGTATGACTAGCGAGTAATAGCGTTCGACCTCCATCTGTAGGAGGGCTGAACTGATTGTATAACCATTCCCCTAAGGTGTTATTTATGGCGCTGCCGCCGCAAACTTCACTATGTTCGCCGATGAGCAAACCTTTTGTGTATTCGAAAGAGAAAAAACTACAGTGACGACAACATTCGAAATATATATTAGCCATATATATATATATATATATATATATATATATGTGTGTGTGTGTCTTTTGCACTAACTGACACTGTCAAAATATACATATATATGACCTTAGAAAAAAGACAGGCAGGTTAATTTCCTATACCTGACCTCTCTGCATATGTGACGGCATGCATCTATGTATGCAGCTTCGACCGTGTGTGGGTGCATGCCAACACTTAGATATGCAGTAGGTATGCACCCGGCAGGCAGCATATATTGCATGCATGAATGCAGTAGATTTTCTAAGCCTGCAGGCTGCAGCTACCAGTGGAAATGCTGCTTAGGTAACCACAGTCACACGCAGATGAGGTACTACAGGATGTCTGCTGCTACCTATAGTGTTACATCAATGTGCTGTTTGCCGTGCCTTGTGCCTGCAATGCATTGACACCTCCACATAGTATTACACTACTTCAGATCTAGAAAAGAATCGACACGATACACGCTGTGATCGATGGTGCATGAACCCCAGACTATAAGAGGCCGACCGGACTTCATTGCCCGCCCAAACATTCACCGGTTCATGATGTAAGCAGTCCTTGTTCAACAATGTCACCACACACACACCATGACACATTACATTGAGAAATATAATTACAATGTCGTTCGCATCCTGACATGATTGCTGTTCATGCAGATATCGAAACACCAAAGCATGCATTTGAGCACCTCATGTGCAAAATATGTTCAATTAGATGAAAAGATAGGTTTAGTTCACAAGCACGGTTGAGCTAGCTACATGGAGCCATGGACACATGGAGTGAAAGTTCCAAGGACCATGAAGTGCATATGCCCAACATGAGAAGGTTGAAGATGATAGACGGATGGAGATGAAAGCAAAGCACAAGGCCACACCATCCTATTTTTGGCAAGTAGCCTGAAAGGTCCTAAATGGCTAGAGGGGGTGAATTGTCTAATAAAATTTCTACAAAGTTACTAGAGCAAACTTGTTAGTATAACAAATAGTTTAAATGCGGTTGCTCTAACTCCAAGGTTAGACAAGCCTTCCATTTGCACAATCTAGTTGTTATTATCTTTATTTCACACAATGAACAAATATATGGTTTATTAAGCTAGAGATACAACTAGCACAATTAATAAATCAACTAAAGATGCTACACAAATATGCTAGCTACACAAGATATCAACTAGATAAGCAATAGAGCTACACAAGCACAATATATATGAAATGTAATTGCAAAAGAGGTTTGTGCTTATTATACCGACAAGTATAGGCAATCAACCAATTATCGTGTCGAGGATGAATCAATCAATAGTGAAGCCAATTGTTGGTATTTGATAAGCCTACGTAAATATTTATAATAATCTGTAGTTTAACGGATACTAGTGAGTATTTCACCCGGAGAGGGTTTTAATATCGAATCCACAGGAGGATGGTGTGAGGATAACTAAGGCATATAACTAATCGATCCCCGAAAGCAAAAGAATCAAGGAACAGAGAGGATAAAGAGGTAAGAAGATTCCTACGGTTGTCTAGTTCTTCTTCTTGTAAGCTATGTTGATATTGTCTTATAGGGACGTACTCAAAGGAAAGTAAGGTCAAAACTTACTATTCCTCCAGCAACATTGTCCTACTAGTCCTATCCAACGGGAGATGGAATACAAAAGGAATCAATGGTACTGTCACTACCACGAACTACCACACTCGAAGGTAGGGTGCATTCACAAGTAACTCTCGATCTAGGCACCACGCCTACACCTAAGCATACCCCTCTAATCTATAGATTCCCATAGATTAAAGTACTCAAAGAGTTATGAACAATAAGAACAATACTAACACATAAGATAACACGATTACTTACTCAAACAAGAAGTTGATCCACCATAGAAGTATCGGGATCAAGTGCCACAAGGCCTTTGATCCCGGAGGTACAAGCGTAGAGGAGTCACCGACATGTCCGTAAGTGCTTCCCCTTCTTCTCCTCCACTCACTCTTTAGCTCTCAAGACTAGATCTAGCCACTTTCATGAAGGACTTGGATCTAATCTATCAACTTGATATGCTTTTGCTCAACTCACTCTAATCCTTCTAGTTCTACATGATCTTCTAATATAGATTAGAACTAGAGAGGAGAGGTTGTCCTCACATTAGGACACCTCTGACCAAAAGGTCAAGAGATAATGAGATAGAATGAGTTAGGGTTTAACCCTGGGGTCATGGGGTCTTCTTATATAGGCCTTGGCGATGAACGATGACCATTGGATCAAACCGACCTTCAATAACGGTGTAGATAGCAACCTCAAGGTCGGTTACAAACCGACCTAGAAAGGAGAGGCTGACATGTGGGACCCACCTGGCGGCCGGCCAAAATGAGCCCCGGGCGGCCGCCGAGTTTTGTCTCCCCTCGCCTCCGGGTTCCTTCCGGTGTCTTCGCATCTTCTAGAGTGTTTTAGTCCACATTTTGGATCGAAGTTACTTCACGGTCAAGTCTTGTCATCATATGGGATTTATATTCCGGAACTTTCTCCATTATATTCTTCTCTGCATTTATCTGTTAAGTCCCTGAAAATATATAAATCACCAAAGCTCATGGAATTATGTTAGTTAGACCCCTAGACTTATATTGATATTCATTTTAAGCCCTTATTTCATGTTAGTTGACTAGTAATATTATGCTATAACAGGTGTCAACACCAATCATCAAGAAAAAGATGACACAATGATTTGTTCACCCGAGTTTACTTGTGCAATCGACGAAGTTATGTCTCCTCGACTATGTCGACCAACACTTCGATGGTGCTTGGGCTAGGCGGTGCCCTTGCTAGCCGGGCCCCTCGGCCTCCCAAGCCACCACTCACGAGGTACTGATGACATGAGCATTGTATTAGAGTTGCAATTGGCCGCCTAACGAAGATGCACAAGAACCTCTTATATATAAATCAACCTGAGGTGGCTAAGAACCATCTCCTTCTTTTACCAACGCCCCACCGGGCCACCAAGCCGGGCTAGGAGTGGTACTCTCCAAGAGAAGCAAGAAATCCATCGGCGAACAAATCGACCTTCAAGTGTGAAGATCTCTAGTTTGGTTTTGGATAATTAGTGACACCTAAGGACTAATCTCTCCGATGCCTAGTGTTTGACTAGATTGGAGATTGGTCGTGCTAGAGTTGGTGTATGGTGATCATGGAGGATGGATCGAGGTGATCCAAAAGATGATCAAGCATGCAACTCGGTGAAGTTTCGAGATCAATTGTCCCCAAGGCAAAGGTATAACCATAGGGCTTTTGATTTCACACTCAAGACACCATAGAGGGTGTGAGTGTTTATAGGATCGATAAGCCGCACTATAAAAGAGGGAAACTTATCGCATATATCGGTCCTCTAGTGCCTTTAGGTTCAAAATTCATATGCATGCATTCTAACCTAAAGAGCTAACTCGTCCCTTGTCAAAAATGATTTCAAAAATGCTAACTCATGGTGTCGAGGTGTTCTTCGACGTGTCGGCAACAAGAAACAAGTGACGGAAGTCGGTTTGGAGCAAAGGTGAAGAAACGACAACACAACGATCGAAAAATTTGCAGCTCGGATGGCGACCGGACGCGGCGACCGAAGCACGAAGAAAGTGACCGACGCCCGGCAGGCCCCGGCAGAGCCGGCTTTTACGGGACGGGGTCGACGGTGACCGGAGCCACTAACCGGAAGCATCCGTGCTGACCAACGCGTCGATCGGACGCCGCGACTGATGCACGGAGGCAGGGGGCCAGCAGGTCTGTTTGGGTTGTCGGTTGTGACCGATTTCCACCGACCGACTCACCGGTGAGTCCGTCAAGGCCCGGCCAGCCGCGTAAAACCGGTGGGTTTTCTCCCCAACGGCCACATTTCGTGGTGTGGCCTATTTATACCCCCTTGGCTGCCTCTTGCTCTCTGCCTGGTCATTTGAATCACTCCTAACATTCTAGAGCTGAGCAACAACCCTCCCTCTCTCTCATTCTTGCTTGTGAGCTTCATTCTTGAGAGAAGAGGTGATCTAAGTGCATTTGCTTTGTGTTCTTGCATCTAGAGGCACTTGGGGATCGCTGTGAGCCGGTTGGTTTCTTGTTTCTCTTGGAGACACCGCCCTAGCCGGCTTGGTGATTTGGTGGAGGCGTTGGCAAGAGTTGGTGATTGTTCTTGGCCACCTCCCGCGAAATTGTGAGAGGATCACGCACTCTCGCCGGGAAGACAAAGTGCAAGGAATACATTGCTCGTGTCTTGGGTACCTCACTTGTGAGTGGTGTGTTGAGGCTAGCAAGGGGCACCGCCAGCTCAAACACCATCCTTGTGTTGATCGGCACAACAGAGAGTAGCTTGCCGGTGTACAAGTGAACTCCGGTCAACAAATCATCGTGTTCATTGTCTTCATTGGTGATTGGCTTCATCCATTGATTGTGATTGTGTTTTCCTCCCCACCTGTGATTGGTTCATTGCCTCGACAAGTCGGTATAACAATTCCTTGCTTTTGCATTTACTTACCTTGCTTACCTTGAGTAGAGAGCTAGCACTTGCTTGTTTAGTTGTTCTTGCTAGCATAAGGATCATAGTTAGATTGCTCACTAGTTAGAGTAGTGACATAGCAATTGAGTGACATAGAGATCATAGAATTTATTTAGAATTGTCACTAGAGGCTTGCAAGACAATAGAGCTAGTGCAAACCGCGACGCCTTTTGTTATACTAATCGGGTTGGTAATTGAGCTTGTAAAAAAAAATTTATAGGCTATTCACCCCCCTCTAGCCATCTAGGACCTTACAAAGTGCCACTAGATGCAACAAGCAAACAATGCACTAAGATCTCTCCCAAATCTCACCAAAGAATGCACAAGCAAGCAAGAGAGTGAGTGGGAATGGTTTGCTAAGCTTAGGGGATGCCTCAAGAATCAAAGTGTGTGAGAGAGAGCCCCAAGCCGCTCAATGCCCTTTATAGAGACCCAAAGGTTCGGGCTCCGCCAAGAGACTTCGCGGGGCTCTAGACACACCGACACCTCTGTGCATCCACCATGACCTCCATTCTTCATCACTTGGCTAGGATTCATCTCATACTAGATCACACTTAAGCATAGAAATTAGTCCTAGGGTTTCATCAATTAGCCAAAACCAAAATAGAGATCTTCAGCAGCATGCTAGGAACTAGGAATGATTATCTCAGGGAACTTATCAAAATTTTAAATGCCTTGGTACGAAAAAATGTATGCTCCACATATAATCCATAAAGTTTGTCCGCATATCCTTAAACAAACTAGGAGAATTTCCCCTGCGTGTTGTTGGGGCAGTAAGAAGAAATTAGGATGGATTTGAATGGTATCTAGTGAGAATTAGAGTATAGATATGTAGGACATGATGTACATAGTGTAGGTAAGTAAATCACACAAAAAAATCTAGGAAATAAGTAATCACTTAAACAATACGGTTTAATTATATCATCATATATCAGTGTCAAGAAACTATACTCCCTCCATATTGAAAAGGAAGACATTTTGGAAAAAGATTTTAGTCAAACATTGAAAACATAAATCATGAATAGCTTTTAAGTCGTTGAGTTTAGAAATGTGAAAATCATATCAATAGATTTGTCTTGAAAAATACTTTCATAAAAGTATACATATATAATTTTTTAATAAATATTTTTATAGAAAAGAGAAGTCAAAGTTTGCTTTGGAGACCGTGTTGCTATCCTAAACGCCTTTCTTTTCAAGTATGGAGGGAATATATATTTTTGAGAGGAACTTGATTTATAGATGCAACAACCAACCGAACATGTGTCTAGAACAGATTGTACCAGCAGTTGATGTTGTGACCTGCAAAAATCATTATAGGTGAATGAATATAATTTCCAAAAATCAGTGTCTAGAACATATGGTACGGAGTATGACACATGCGTGCGAGACATGGGTGAACTTTCACTTGGTAATGGGGTAACTCTTCGATGATGTGGCTTTACCAAATCGCAGAGAAATTGATTAGTGGGGTTCTCTTTGTAGGAGAGTTATAGATATAGCAAGTTTTTTTTTTTTTACCTAAACTTGCATTGTGAGTGGAGGTTTGACGCTTTGACTCGGAGAGGGACCACTGCTCCTAATTCCAACGAAGGCCGATGCAAACAAAGCAAGCGCACGGGCGCGCGGTTGGGACCCCCCGAAATCCCGCTTCCAACGCAGCATTCGATCCACCTCCCGAACACGCACGCACGCATGCACGGCACCGCCGCGGACGATGAGACCCGGTGTGAAAAGCGGGCGCGATTGCAGGCCGCCGGCCGTCCGTCGTCCTGGCGCGGGAGACGGCAAACTACGAGGCATGCAACCGGCAGCGGCAGCAGGGCGGCAAATTCCTAGAACAAACCAGAGGAAGGAACGGAGCGGAACCCCTGCCTTGCGCGCACGCGTGCGCCGGTTCGTCGGCTCGCCGCTGCATCCGATCCCCGCGACACGATCGAGCCTCGCTGCCTTCGGGAAGGAGACCTCGGCGGTGGCCGGGGGACCGGGCGCCGCGCGTCCCGAGGCGGGTGCCGGTGGAAGCCCCCGGCCTGCGCCTCCGGCCCCGAGCAGATCACGCGCCCGGCCGGCCGGCCTGTCGCCGCGCGCGGCGCACGAAGCAGATCGCACACGCGCGGCACACGATACGGCCGGATTCGAGAAAGGGCCGGGCCGATCGATCCATCGATCGATCAACCATGTAATGTCTGGATGGGAAAAGGCTTGATTTGTTTAGTGTGCTGCATGCATGCGTCTCTTGTCTTTCTTGGCTCGGGTCGACGGACGGGTCGGCACTCCTTCCCTTTGCATGCGCGCCTGCCGCCTCTTGTCATTTCCTTTGAGCCGTTTCTGGGCTGGTTCCTAGTCCTGGCCTGCCTCGACAACCAAGCACATGTGGATCGAGACACGCATGCAGGAGTATGTAGTCGTCCATGCTGTTTAGCTACTATAAGGGCAGTCAACGCCTCCATGGGAATGTCAGAATACTCACTCAATCTCTGAATAAATCAATTTTATTTAAGTTTAATAACTGACTTTATATAAAGAGACAAATATTTATGACACAAGATCGATTTTTCTCAGTTTAACCGAATTTTATATAAAAAAAGTCAAAACTAGTGCGGGCTACGTTTTGTAGGGTAAAACTGGGGCATGATTTCTTCATCCCCAATCCAAAGTATACGTTCAACATATATGTTCTCCAATCGACGAGAGGAACGTCATCAACACCACCCTATTGTGTAGACTTGAGCAAGTCTCCAGCACTAGCTATAGCCCATGGGACTACCTCGGGCGACTACGTACCATGACCACCACCACGGGCTACAACAAATGATGACATTAGACGGGCTCCAACTCTTCAACACGAGACTGCCGCTACAAGATCAACCCCAACCAAGACACTACGAGGAGTCGAGGACTTTACACCGAACAAATGGTAGATTCCAAAGATAAGGACACGGTTGTCTCGCTGAAAGGGGAGGGCGGGTACCATAGAGTGCACGGTAGCGCACCGCACAACCCACCTAGATTTAGAGTTAGGAAGGAGTCTAGAAGTAGGAGTTGGTTTTGATTCAAGTCGAAGTCGAGTCCTCCCTTATAAATATAAAGGGCGAGATGTATCCTTTCAATTAAGCAAGAACAATTTAGGTAAAACCCTTTCTCACTCTTCTCTCATCTTTGCCGCCACTCCTCTCTACCTCATTTGCATGTTGCCACCCATCATGCATGGGCCCGCCTGTGGCCTCTCCCGCTACCACCGTCCCTCCCCATGCTAAAAACAGCTTTGGTTCTAAAGCAATTCCTCCTTCCAAGCTCCCTTTTCTCTTCTCAAATTTTCTCCAAATACCCCTAAAGAACTTTAACATGTTATCTTTCGCATGCCAGATCGGCAACATAACCCTACTGTTTTCGTTAGTATCATTAGATTTACAATTTTTATAAGGTACTTATTTTATATCATAGATGTCGTTACTTTTTCTATAAACTTAGTCAAGCTTAAAAAAAAAAGTTTAACTGACATGGATTCTAGAACTGATGATTTCTTTGGACGGATGGAGTAATTCATATCCTTCTTCGTGATTCATTGTGCTATAAGAGCCTCCGCTCCCAAACCCCTATACTTTCCGTCCACAAAGAATGCAATTATAGTATGTGCCAGCCAAATTAGTTCAATTTTAACCAAGTTTATATAGTAAAAATAATATTAGCATTTATGTCTACCACTAAATTTAACATAAAAGTAATTCTATAACTAATCAAACTGTCCTTATTCTGTATCATGAATGATATTATTTTAAAAACTTAATTAAAATTTAAATTGTTTGACTCATCCAAAAATTACAAGTGCACTCTTTTTATGGACGGAGGAAATACCTCTGAATTATAAGGGTCTATGATTTTGCTACGATATGGCTTCCTGAATCAGTTCTATAACTTCATAACTATAAACAAATATTTAAAATACATGATTCCACTAACTATTAAAAAAACTCACTGTGGAGGTATAGCATTCGCCCCAAGCTGTCTCCCCCGTCTCGCACTATAACTACCCCTTGCCAGCCACGGCACCCAGCTCGCCCCAAAAGCAAAGTAGTAGTAGCCAAGAACAGAAGCAAAGTTCGCTGCAGCAAGAAACCACCCCATCCATCCATCCATGGAAGACCCCTACACGAGCTTCTTCAATAACAGCTACTACTACTACGCCTCCTCCTACCCAGCTGCTCCAGCTGCCCACCATCTCCCTTCTCCCCTTCCACCGTACACCACCCTTTCTACCAGGCCGCCGCCGCCGCGGCGCCGCAGTACCACCCTGCTGCTGCCTGCTTCTTCCAGCAGCCACCGACGACGACGCTGCCGCCTCCACGACAGCCCCCGTCACCGCCGCTACGAGAGGCGCTGCCCCTCCTGTCCCAGTCGCCTACGCGCGTCGCCTCCCGGTCTCAGCTGCCGCACGTGGCGGTGGACTCCGACTCTGACGACGACGCCGATGACTTCGTCCTACGCGAGGTCGTCGGCAGCTCCGTGACCCCTCGAGCTCTACACGCGTGCCGCTCTTCGCCGACCTCAACTGCATGCCCTCCTGCTGCGACGACGGCGACGGCGACCCGATGGACCTGGAGCTGGCCGCGGCGCCCACGGACGACGTCGCGCTGCGCATCGGCCTGCCACCGGCTCCTGTCAACGGTGGCGCCGAGGCTGACCTCCTGTCCGCTCTCCGGCAGGGCCGGCGGCTGCGGTGGCATGGAGGCCGAGGAGGACGAGGACGAGTGCAAGGTGGACACCGGCGACGAGGTGGTGCCGTTAGGGTTCGCTTCGACGCCCATCGGGAGGCTCAACAAGGGGCAGTACTGATCCCGACGCCGGCGCAGATCCTCATCGGGCCTACGCAATTCTCGTGCCCCGTGTGCTACAAGACCTTCAACCGATACAACAACATGCAGGTCAGATCAGTGCCATGGCTTTCATTTCTTGCTGTTTTCTTTGTTCTTGAGCTAGCTAGGTAGTTATAGTTTGGTTCTTGGATTGTTGTTGGTCACCAATCATGCATGTTCTCTGGTCGGCGAGGTTTGCTTTGCATGCCATGAAACAGACTCAAGCTCAGATGCTGATGCACAGTGGCTGCTGCCTTTTTGCGTGATTGAACTAGACTGGCATGCCAGGGGCAGCCATGCATGATCTTTATGCTTTCCTTGGCTGAGTGCTTGGCTTTTGAAGATTCATATGAGAGCTAGTAGTGTGGTGTGTGGGAGCACGCAGCAGTGGAGATCCCAGTGAAGATTTCACCTTTGCTTCTCTCTCTATCTACTAGTAGCTCTCTGATCCATCATCTGCATCTGGCACTGGTTTTTTGTTTTCTTATCCATCTGGTTACTTTCTAGTAGTAGTCTCCAACTCCAAGTCGTAGTAGGAGTACTAGCGGCCACTAGCAGCATACGGCGGTGCTGATGAGATTTGGCCAGCAGATACACAGGTGGTTTCAGGGCAGGCTTTCATGGTTTGGAAAGCATAAGATTGTGTGGCATCATGACCTGCGGCATACTAGCAGTCTTGAGTCTCCTCCTGCATGAGCATGCACTCCTCCCAAGAACACAAAGAGATCTGCAGTGTTCTTCCTGTAGTCAGCCACAGTCACTCTGGCTGCTCTCTTAAAGGAGCAACACCAACACGTACAAAACACACAAACACACAATCAAAGGTTAGCTTGAGTTGCCAGAGACTCTCAAAAGATCACCGCACCTTTCCTCACAAGTTGCAACAACTGATTAGCACTGCTGCATGAAAAAAGTCTAGACTAGAGCTGCCTGGAGTCGGAACAGTGCTGGGTAGGTTCAGTCAGGTCACCTTTGGACTTTGGTCATCATAAAACTCCAAATCCAAGCAAGCTACCTAAGCTTGGACACAATGTGTCAAACATGCATACACTACACTCCTCTTCTAACACATCAGTGGCCGGCTCAGTGCATTAATAGCTAGCTAGTAGATTCACATGATTATTATGCCACCAAACACTGCAATGTAATAAACGAAAAAAAAAACAGCATGTGATATGATAGGTATTTAATTTTGCTCCACATATTTGCACACTGACATCATCGATGTCATCTATCGATCTTTTCTATGATTCTCGGGTTGAGTAGTACAGGGGCTCAGTGATAGATCAACTTGTTAGCAAGATAGAAACTGCAGTATCAGCTAGAAAAATTACTAAATGATGTTGTGTTAATCCATATATCCAGATTTCTAACAAACAAATCTACATATCATCCATGGCAGATGCACATGTGGGGGCACGGGTCTCAGTACCGCAAGGGCCCGGAGTCCCTCCGCGGCGTGCAGCCGACGGCGATGCTCCGGCTGCCGTGCTACTGCTGCGCGCCGGGTTGCCGCAACAACATCGACCACCGCGGTCGCGGCCGCTCAAGGACTTCCGGACGCTGCAGACGCACTACAAGCGCAAGCACGGGCTGAAGCCTTCCTGTGCCGCAAGTGCGGCAAGGCGTTCGCCGTCAAGGGCGACTGGCGCACGCACGAGAAGAACTGCGGCAAGCTCTGGTACTGCCTCTGCGGCTCCGAGTTCAAGCACAAGCGCTCGCTCAAGACCACGCGCGCGCCTTCGACACGGACACGGCGCCTTCGGCTGCAACCTCGACGGCGGCAGCGGCGCCGACGGCCTCGACGACGACGACGACGGCGCCGTCTCCGAGATCGAGCACGACTTGTGCGCCGCCGCCTGCAGCAGCAGGTCCGCCGCCGCGCGGTGATCATACATGCATCCATCTCGATCTACGTACGCTATAGTAGCTAGCTCTAGTAGTGCTACCCGGCTGGCCGGCCGTGTTGTTGTTCTTGCATTGTTAGTTGCTGCTGTGTTGCTGTCGACGCCGGCGGCCGGCCCGTCGTTGTCTGTGCCTTTGCTCCATCGAGTAGTTTGTTAATTAGGGGTTGTGGAGGTCGCAGGTCCTGTCATCTCGTCATGATGATCTATATCCATCTCTAAGCTAGCTATTACCTCAAGGCTCAAGGTTAGTTTATGATCCTTTTGTGTCCGTTGGTGCCGATCGATACAGAGGACTCCACTGTTGTTATTAGCTACCAGTAGTTGTAGAATGCTGCAGCTGCAGCTGCAGGATTATTGCTGTTGGGTGCATGGTGATCTCGACAGATCATATCATGCCATACCATATTAAGTCATGATGGAAAAACAGCTTCCTCCTCAATATATGATTTCATGTTTGGCATTTCTTAAACTTCAATTTTTCTCGAGTTCGGATCATATGTTATTAATTAACTGCTGCTAAAATTTCTCTATTAGCTAGCTCTAGTCACGTTTAGCTGCTTCTGCTGCTATAGTACTCCTGTACATGAGAAAATTTCTGAATACTGCCGATCCATCGTTATGCATGGTGTCAGTGGCATGGGATCGATGCATGAATGACTACGTCGATGGATGGAGATGGTGTTTGTTGCAAACCGAAACGGGAAAATTTTCCCCATTCAGCCAACCTACTTATCAGCTGTATCATGTACTGAAGTAAACGATGTAGGACAGTAATGGAGAGCGACCACACTGGGATCTAGATCCATATCTTCTCTCCACTAGATAAGCTATATGCTAGCTCGTCTCTGCATGTGGAAAAACTGAGCCCATCATCTCTCCACTGTCTCAGTCAAGTTTCTACTATGGATCGACACGCCCCTTTCTGTGCAAACACACAGACCAACCTAACCATGTTTTTTGCAACCTGCCTCCAGGTCCCTGCAGTAGCTACTAGGACACACACTCCAGAGTCCACGTTCCAGGTTTGTATGCCCTGCAAGGAGAAAGCAGAAAAGGAGATGATAGGGACTGAGCTGTAGAGATAGGAATAGGATATATATATGTACTACTAGTACTACTTAGTGCACCTAGCTGACATATACTCACCTCCCTTTTTGTAATTAATATAAAATCGTTCAGACACTATATTCCAATTTTCCCAAGGTAATTAAGGAACAATATAGTAATTTAACAGGAATCAATTCAATTTCACACGAAAAAACGTAGGAACAATAAAACTTTCCCCGCATTCTAAACAAGCCCTAATAAGGGATGTACTTTTGTCTTCTCTAGGTGATTTTAGATCAGCTCAAAACTCATGTAACTGAACTAAGGAAAATTTTGAATTAAGTAATGAGCGAAGCATCCAAATTAATACACTATAAGGCAGCGATGACAAGGCAAGCACTTACATATCCGGCCATAGTCTACAACTCTACAGACACTGTTCGTTTTCAAACTTGAAATCCCTCTGAAACTTAAAATAAGGGGAAAAAATATTCAGGTGCATATATGCTCCGACGATCTGTACATGGTCGTTTGCAAACTGCTTTCCGCGAGAGGATCAACTTTTTGGGCGCACTTGAGAGATTGTGGGCATGCATATGGGCATGGCCGACCAAAGTATGCATAGCCAAAGTTTGATGGATGGAACATTTCATACATACATGAGAAGTTCGTGTCAAATGATGAGCTTTTTTCTCACATCGGCTGGATAGAAAGAACAAAACAAGGATAGGGGTGCACAGGTACAAGGAGCTCACCACACCGCCACAGCTTTTTTTATTTCTTAGAAAAATTTAAATATTCTGAATTGTACTTTTCTGATTTGAATTAAATTAAAGTGAGCTATATATTACCGCCTTAGCGGCTGAGGATGATAAGCCTTTCTCTATCTTTATCAGAATATTGGGGAAAAAATTAGCATTATACTTCCTCCATTCCAAAAAAAGTATCGTTTTTAACTTCAGACATTTTGACCATCTGTCTTATTCAACTTTTTTTTATAAATATTATATATTTTTTATAAATTATTTTATCATAGAGATACTTTTTTTTTGAATAAAGGGCAACCGCCCCTGTCATTGCATTAGCAAGGACCATGAAAGTTTCAAGTTCTCAGGTGGGTTACACTTGTCCATATATACAAACTCAACGCTCCTCCCACAGAAAACTATACACGACACCCACATAAAACTTCTAACAACCAGCAAAACTTTTGATCTTACTCCCAATAGAAACTTAGCCCCAAAATTCACAGAGAAACCTCTAACAGCCAGAAAAACTTTTAGTCTTCGCAGCGCCTTCAGGTAACAGACTGACCCGGCGCCTCCCCGGCATTTCGAGATCACCTTCTTGTGAAAGCTTCTGCATCACCTCCCTCGGCAAGCTAATACCTTTCCAGTTCAGCGCCTTGGCGAACATGAACTTGTCCCAATTATCATCCACCTGTGCCAGCCACACCTTGCAGGAGCTGATGCAATCAGCTTGAGCCTTGATAGTCTTGACGCATAATCCTCCCTCTTCTCCATTGGACACAGGATTATCCAAGTATGAAGAAGGCCAATGATGTTGGACAGCAAGTTTCTCACATCCAGCAAAGGTCCTTTTTGAAAACAGAGAAAATTTACAGGAGTTACAGAAGCCCATGTACCCGCTCGGGTAACCGTTGGGAGCGATGGGGCGACCCCGACGCCCCGCCGCCTCCCCCGCGCGCCGCCGGCCGCCACCTGCTGCTCCCCTCCTCCGTCAAACGCCTCCAGCGGATCCGGCCCCTCCGCCCCGCCCTCTTCGCGTGAAGGTGCGCCTCGCCGCCCGCCTCCCTCGGATGGAGGAGATCGGCGCCGCGCCCGCCACCCGCTGTTCCGCAGCCCGGGGCCGCCGCCGCCGAGGTCGCCGGCCTCCTTGGCGCCGCCCAAATTCTCCCCGCCGCCGCCGCCGCCGGCCCCACCGCCGTCACCCACCATCTGCCGCCGCCCCAGCCGTGCCGCTTTGGCCGGGCGCCGCCACCGTTCTCGCCCGGCGGCCGACGCCCCCGACGCCGGTGCCCGATCCGCGGCCCTCCGGGCCGCGTTCGCCGGCACCGGACGCCGGGCCGCAGCAACGCCGCCGACCGCTGGGGCAGCCGCGACCACGCCGCCGCCGCCGCCGGGCGGAGCCCCCAGCCGCCCCCTCCCTCGCTGCTCGTGGCGGGCCGAGCAAAGAGCCGCCCCCTTTGCTGCCGTCGTCCCTCCGTCTCCGCCGCCCCCGTCGCCCCGTCATCCCCTCAGCTGCCGCGGCGCGATACGCCGCAGATGGTGCTCGACGCGGACGGCCGCGCGGGTGGTCGCCGCCGAGCTCGAGGACCAGCCGGCCGCCTCAGACGCCATCGTCGGGCGCCGTCCGTGGTGGGCGGGACGACGGCCGTGGCGGTTTCGAGCCGGCGGCCGCCCGCCCCTGCGCGGCGTCCACCCACCGCTGCCGCCGTCTTCTCCTCCCCGGCATCGCGCGCGGGGTGGAGCGCGCCGCCATCGCTGTCGGCCTCGATGGCGGCCGCTGGGGCAATCGACCCGCCCGAGCCCGCCTGGAGCTGGAGCGGTCGCCTGCCGGGCCGGCGCCCGGCCGCGACGCCGACGCCGACGCGGTGGTGCCCGACGGCTGCGGGCAGACCCTTTCCCCGGATGCGGCACCGCACTTCCCATCCGCCGGAAGATCCAAGGCGACGCTGAGGATAACTTCTCGATTGCTCGGACGAGGAGGACGCCGGCGCTGGAGCCGAGGCCCCCAACCGTCGCGCGGCGCGCCGCCCCACTCCCCCCGGGTCGGGAGCTGCCCCGACGGCGGCCATGCCGACCTCCACGCCAGGCCCGCCGTCTGTGTGGCGGGCCACCGCCGCAACCGCCACGCGCCGGCGCCGCGTCCACGCCGCCCATCGCCGTCGGCGGTGCGCGACGGTGCCGACGCGCCGGTCGACGCGTCTCCAGCGCCCGCCCAGCTGACCCTCGGGCGGCGCCGTAGCCGCCCGGTGCCCGCACCTCGCGCGCCGGTCCATCGCTGATCACGCTGCATACGCACGTATGCGGCTTGGTCGTTGCCATCGTGCACCGCAGCCTGGTGGCCGGCGTGGCTACCTGGAGCCACGGCCTCTACCACCGCCGGCGGAGGCTCGTGTCGACGCAGATGGCTTCACCCCAGACGAGGGCGTAGGCGGGCCGCCGCCATGCCTCGCCCAACCTTCTTCGCCGCCACCGACCTGTCCCTTCTTCGCCGCCGGCCTCTCGCTTCAACCGTCTAGCCGGGATCACATCGCCGCCGGTGCTCTTCTCCGACCAGCCGCCTCCCTCTGCCGAAGCACGGCACCGGGCGCGGATCGCGGGCTTCACCGTCACCCGCCTCGGCGGCCCCGGTGGACCGTGTGCGGAGCCGCGCCCCACAGCCCTTCCCCCGGAACGCCACGACGCCGACCCTCCAGCGGATGCCCGGGGGCCTTCAAGCCCCAGCCGCCGCGGCTCCCTTCTTCGTCGGACAGATACTGCTCCTGGCCCCGTCGGCGTCGCCGGCCCCGAGGTTCGCACACACCTCCTTCCGCTGGCCAAGCTCGCCAAGCCGCTATCCGTGCCTCCGCCCTGGACTCGCCCCTCGGGATCGGAGCCGGAGGACCACCGCCATGCGCCCGGCGCCCGCGAGTTGCATTGATCGGTGGGCCGACCTCGCCGACGCCGAGCCGACGGCCTCTCCGTGACACGCACTCGCGCGCAGCACCAACCCCGCACTCGTCGATGGATCGGTGGGGAGATGGCACCCAATGAGCTCGCGTTCACGACGCCGTCGGCCGCGCCACCGCCTCCCGACATCGGTCCCCGGGATTGTACCTGGCAACGCCGACGCAGTACCACCTCCACCCCCAGGACCCCGCCGCTCCTTCTCCACCGGTCGCGCGCCATTGACCCGGTGGCGAACTCGTCCACGCGAGTTTGCGGCCGCCTGTCAGCCCTTCGCCCGGCGTTTCCGCCGCTCCGGCGCGTGCCGCAGCCGCTTCACCCGGCCCCCGGCCACGCCCCTCCCCGCGGCGCACCTATCCCGCCGGATGTGCCGGTCACGGCTGATGCGCCGTCATCGGATCGCCGGCCTCCCACGGTGGCCGCCATCACGGCGCTTGTTGACTCCTTCCGGCTACCCTCGAGCAGCCGCCGTCTCCTCGCCGCCTCATCTACGGACTTCTCGGATAGACGATTGGGTCCCTAGGCGAAGCTCTCGTCCCCAGGCGGCCAAATCGGTCTACCGGGGACTCCGAGGCCGGAGCGGCGCGCTCCGCAGCGGCCCGCTCAACAAGTGGGGGCGCCCGGACAATGCCGGCTCCTCCACACCCGATGACGCTGTGACCGAGCCGGTCGCTTGACACTTCGGGGGACACGTACCGGACTACAAGCGCCAGGGCGCGGCGCTGCGTCCGCTTCCCCTTGGTGCTCGGCGAGGTGCTCGCCGCTGTCGCCCCGCGCCCGGTGACCACCGCTTGGCCACCCCACCGCCCGCGCATTTAGTCGCCTTATTTAGTTTTCTTACCGCCACACCACTCCAAGCTCCACCGTTGTAGCCGGTGATTTGTGTTAGTGTGCCCCGCCTCGTGTGTTCCGTGCACCTCGCTAGGGAACTCGCGAGGTTGTAAGCTCAAACTCCTTTTTCTCTTAATGCAGAACGGGCCAAAGTGCCCGGTTTCAAAAAAGAAAACAGAGAAAATTTCTTAGTTTCCAAAGCCCCCACAGGGACTGCAAATCGTAGAGATACTTTACTAATAATTTATTTAGTTTTTTGATTTACATAAACTTTTTGAATAAGATGAACGGTCAATATGATGTATGAAATTAAAAAAATATTATTACTCTTTTTGGAACAACGGAAGTAGACGACTGGTACAATGTTCCCTACGTTACTATAAATCATTTTCTATAGTTGTCCTTAGTTAATTACTTTTCATCTGACTAAATTTGTAAAAAAAGCTAAGATTCATAAAACCAAATTAATATTATTTGATACACCATAAGCTGTTTTGGAAAAAAAAAAAAACACCAAAAGCTATAATTTTTAAAACATTTGTTGTCCTTTTTCTGTTTTCTCAAAAAAAAAAAATGTTCATTTGGTTATAAATATTTGAGGTGTTTTCTGTAAACTTGGTCAAACGGAGTTCTACAAGTTGATTTATTCATGGACAAAGATAGAAGTACTATATGACATATAACCAGTGCTTTAAGTTAAAGCTGCATAGTATATATGCCAAGCAAGCTCTAGGTTTTTATTACTTATGGTTGGCCACACAGGGCCAGAGGGGGTGAGGCCGTGAAGGCAGGAACATGCCATCGGAAAACAATGAACTCTCTGATGTCTCCGACAGTAGATGTTTTGTTTTTGTTACCTGAAGTTATTTCGTTGCAGGTCTGTTTCATGACATCACAATCAATCCATCATTGTAGCAAACCTTTGCTCGTAGCTGGACTGTTTTGTAGTGGATTTTAGGAATTGAACCCACGTGTTTTTCCGTACTAGTGTTTTTTCATCTGGACAAGTCCATCACGCTATTGAATGACATTACTTTTTTATGATCTTTTTCTGAATAAATTAATTTCTAGAGTTGTCTTTTTAAATTTAAGCAAATTTATACAAAAGAGCACTATGTTTATGGTATCAAATTAATATATTAGATATACTATGAAATATATTTTTACAATTTGTTCATTTATTAATTAATGCCACAAGTGATTTTTTTTAAAATTTAGTCAAGTTTGGAAAAATTAACTTAAGACAATTCTAGACATTGATATATACACCCCTATGTCATGAGGGTTTCGTACCATGCATGCATCCCACCAAAGCGTTGTTGTTTTTTTTTTTTTTTGACAAGAACACCAAAGCGTTGTTGGTAATAACATATACTAGCAAATAGGATAATTGTTCCTTTTACGTGTTAAACCTCGTCAGGATCAATTTATAGTGACACTCACATGACAGGACCCACCACTAGCGCAGTAGTATTTTTATAAAAGTGGTTTTTATGTGAACCACATCAACATCGTTAGAAAATAATCTTTTTATTTTTAATTAAGTTGAGCTTGCATAAAATTTTTGTGGTGCATATATCATGTCCATCCCCGTCTTTACGAAAAAAAGTATGTAATATTTACTTTATTTTATACGTGCTAGAATTTACCCTCCGTCCCTAAAAGATTGTTACCAAGCTTCGACACAAATGCCGGCAATTATATATTAAAATATAAATACATTTTTGCTAAGTAATTAGCATCATCGGAAAGATCTTCAAGTCTAGTTTTTTAACAAATTTATTTGAAAATTTAAATGTTGCACGTATTTTCTACAAATTGAGTCAAACTTATGGCACGCATCCCACGGTGACGGTCTTTTTTAGGGACAGAGGGAGTACACCATACATACCGCCTCATGCAGGTTAGTCGTATATATATCTAACTAATTGAGCTCCAGCACTGCTTGCTAAGTGGAGGTTTTATACGTTTCGTCAAAAAGTTATAGCAGAAATTAGGTGAGCTCTTGCTCTAAAAAGGTCGATGTAGGTTTTTTTTATGAAAGAAGAATTATATTATATAAAAGCTGGGTACATCAACACGTTAGAAGCATTCTGGATTATAGTAGAAATATATCCAAAAACTGATTTTCATCTAAATTGTACCCATACCTCAAGATCTCGAAACCAACCTGTACAGCGCTTTGTAGTATGCATGACCGCACAGGCAAACACTTGGCAAAAGGCCTGATAACAAATGCCCAACGAACGACCGCCAACATTAATTCATGTAGGCAGAGTTGAGAAACTTCTTGTTTCCAGTGTCTTCCTTCTTCTTTCTGCCACCAAAGAATGAGGAAGACTGATCTGGAACTTTTCTCCCGAGTCCTTCATCGTGGCCAAATCTAACCACCTCCGCGTTGATGTGTCGCCGTCCGAAATAAAAACTTCCATGTCGTCCACGACGATTAGGATGCTAGTGCCACAGTTGTCACCCTCATCTTCCACGGAGCCGCCATGGAGAAAACAATTCCACCCTACTCTGTTGCCATTCCCGAAAGGAAGAGGAGATAAATCCCCATAACCAAGAGCCTTGGGATGGAGGGACCCTAACCCTAAGGACTCGATTTATTGAAAAAAAAAAAAAAAAAATACTGAAAAACAATATGGATCTCCACTCCTCCGGCGATATATGGATCCCCACTGGCTATACGTGCATGCAGGTGATCAGGAGGACATTTGATTCCCAACGCACAAACTAGGCAGGGAGAAGTGGCGACACACATCTGCAGCAGCTAGCGCGATCACCTCGAAACCGGCTGGAGATTACACACTCGGTCATGTGGGATGAATCAGTGAATAATCAAGCTAGTAGCACTCGATCTGAAAAGGGCATGTCCTTTCCCTAATCTCCCCACATGCCTGCAGAGAGAGTCAAACCTTTTCTGCACACACACGCGCACGTAGCGTAAACTAGACAAGCCGGCGATCGATCCTGTTTCGGCAGCAGATGCCTCGAAGCTGCGATGTGCACGCATGCATGCCGAGGTGCACGCGCGCGTCGCGTACGAGACCGACCACCCTACCAACACACATCCCTTTCTTAAATTCTCTCGTATCCATACTAGATTAGTGGCCATAGGTAGGCCGGGTTAATTAATCGTTACGCTAACAACCATCTGGGAGACCAGGAGAAGCAGAGGAGGAATAAACAAGCAAGCGATCGAGGGACGCGCTAGCTATCTGCCCTTGTCCCTCGCACGCCGGCCCAGCCTGGCCCGCTGGCAGCACTGTCGACCACCCTGATCAGGTTAATTAGGAGCCAGTACTCTAAATGTTTCGGATACGCGATTTGCCCTCCTCTAACTCGATCCTTCCTTCGTTCTCGTCGTATCAGGCGCCTACCCAGACAACAGGTACACTCCAAGCAGCAGGCAGCAACTTGCTAGAGATTAATTAATGGTATTTTTTACCAATGTGGCCGTGTAACGGCATCTTGTAATAATGTTAAAATCTCTACACTATTAATGAATTGGTTTTGCAATACACCCCAATATTAACCGTGGCGGACACTTCTTTACCCGCCACGGTTAATACCCCGATTAACCGTGGCGGACACCTTTTCATTTACCGTGAGAGGCAAATGTGCCCGCCCACGGAAAATCGATTTGCCGCTGCGTGCAACATAAAAACGTTCGCAGCGGCGGCGGCAGAGCCCGACCTCCGGTCCCTCCGCGCGACACACTCCTTCCATCCACGCGACCCCGAGGCACCGGCCAAGCTACTCGCGACGCCTCCTCCTTTGTTCCCGCGACCTCGAGGTGCGTGCTCCGGCAGGGCGTGGCGCAGGCGGCGCGCTCCTCCTCCGGCTGGACCGAGGTGGGGCGCGACCCGGCGACGGATCTAGGCCGCCCGCGCAACCTCGCGACGGATCGTGACCACGGCGGTGGATCCGGGAGGTGGGGTGCGTCTCCTCCTCCGCGGCCGAATCCGGCGGGTTACGGGCCTCCCACTTTCTCGCGGACGGATCAGGCGGGTAGGGTGGCCTGGAGGAGGCGATGGAGGCCGGATCCGCCCAGCGGCAGATTTTTGGCGGCGCGTGGATGGGCTCGCCGGGTCCCATTGATGGGCTAGGCGGGCTCCTCGACGTGTTTTGTTTTTTTTCCTGGGCGATTAACCGTGGCGGGCATTTTTGCCCGCCACAGTACCCCTCATATTTACCGTGACAAAACAGGGGGAGACGGGCGTGGTTGCCCGTCACGCAAAAATTTTTTTTTGCCCGTCACCCAAAATCAATTCGTTACTAGTGCTAGCTTATACCTAATATACAAAGATACACATTGCTGGTGTATATTCGAAAAAAAAAATAGTAATGTTTTTCTCAAGCACGCAAAGACGATCTTGTATTAAGAGAATATAAGCTTGAATACAAATACAATGCAAGAGTGGGCTCATGTGATATTCTGACAAATCTTGGGTCCTAGCTGGACTCTTGGTAGCTACTTACTCGTTGAAATATATTAACTTTTTAATAAATTTTGAAGCAAAGAAGTGCACCTATTTGGGCTCTGATGGTTTCTACGGCTAATAAGTTTGTTAATATTGTTTTATTACGGTAGAATAATTACTGCAATTTTTCTAGTAGGAGTAGGGAAACTTGGGGTGGTGGCCGGGGCACTCCAAACTGGGTTTGAAGGGCCACCTCACAGGAACAATCCATCCATCCGTCAATCAATCCAGTACCACCACCATGCCACCACCCTGCAGAGATGTTCGAGCAGGTGGCCGAGTGTGAATGGACTGGGGGTCGGCTTAGCAGACAGCCCAGCAGCGTGACTTGGACTCCACGCTTACCGATCCTGCACTGTCCTTTTCTCCAAGAACGGTTCCTTCCTTGTCCATGTCGGCCCCGTTAGCCTCGATCGATCTAGGCTCTAGCTATCTCGTTCCCATGCGGACAGGTAGTAATAATAGTATCATGCATTCACCATTCGATCCTAGAAGAGTAATAATACAGGGATTGTCGTGAAAAAATTGAGCAGAAACCCACAAAGGTTAAAGGTTCTTGCTCCAAAAGTTGGGTTGCTGATAATTGTTTGTTCTAGTTGGGTTGCTGATATGGATGGCTTCCATTACTCCTCATAAACCATAATAATAATAATTGTTTGTTCTAGTGGGGTTGCTCATGATATGGATGGCTTCCATTACTGAGACATGATTCTAACGGAACCTAGGATATGGACATAGATTGTTGTTTAAATCTGCTTGAGCTTAATTACTTATAGCAAGTATATGGTGTCATATAAGCAAATTTTGATGTGGAGTATAGAAGAGAGGAGAGAGATGAGAGTTCGGCTCTTAAGCCTAGTGAGAAGGATTAGGGAAGAGAAGGTTGACATGGGTAAAAGTAACAATAAAAAAAATTTCTTATAGACAAATAAGAGACCACTAGTCTAATAACCAAACACTTGGCTCTATTTTTTTTCAGGAAACACTTGGCTCTATTATTGAGTTGCTCTTAGAGTAATTCCAAAAGACTTTTCATATTCTTCCTAATTTATGGGACTTGCTAAAATTTAGATGCCTGAATTTTAGATTCACTTTTAGGTGATGGGTACTCCCTCCATACTCATAAAGTAAGTCATTTTAGACAAGGTTTCGGTCAAACATCGAAAATATATATAAATTGTCAATAACTTTTAAGTTGTTGAGTTAGCAAATGTGTGAAAATTATATGAATAGATTTGTCTTGAAAAAATACTTTTATAAAAGTATACATACTATATTTTTTTTTTATAAATATTTTTATAATAATAATAGGTCAAAGTTCTGTGACCTTGTCGCTGCGCTAAAACAACTTTCTTTACGAGTATGGATGGAGTATTACATAGCTATGTAGTTGTGTTCTCGCTGGGAAGGTGGACATGGAGCGTGCGTGAAAACTGTCGCCAGACGTCATTCATGTTTTGAGGCATCTAAAGCACAAGAATTGTGTTAATTTATAGGTATAAAGATTTTGGTTTAATAATATTCTCCACCAGTCTCTTTAATTGGATCTTCTAATATAGACATATTCTATTTCATATTTTCAGTGGACAAAGATATAAGACTGAGGATATGCAAGAGTAGGTACAAGACATAGAAAAGCTGTGAGAGAGGGTACAAAGATATAAAAACGATCTTTTTACTCAAGTGATTGTCCAAAAACGATGATTTAGAGACTTAGTCGTTAAAAACTCTTGGAGATAGTCTTAGTACGAAGTCAGCATGCATCCTATCCCTAATCATCCCTCCACTTCACATGCCTGCAGAGAGCGTAGTACCGTCGTCAAACCTTTCTGCACACACAAACAAACAAGGTAAGCTTGCATTATGCCGGCAAATGCCTCGAAGCTAGTAGCTGAGACATGCACGCACGTACGCAGGCACGCAGCCGAAATTCCTGCGCGCGGTTGCACCACCACCCGTTGTATACCATCTCCATGTTGTTGCCTGCGTGTGGTTGATTAGTGGCGATCGATGGGGTTAATTAGGCCTTGTTTAGATGGCTAAAGTTTCTAAAACTTTTTCTCACTTTCTCTCCATCACATCACATTAAATACACCAAAAGATATATATTTGGAGTATAAAATGTAGGTTAAAAAAATAACTAATTACACAGTTTAGATGTACATTACGAGACGATTCTTTTGAGCCTAGTTACTCCATGGTGGGATAATATTTACCACTAACAAACGAAACGTGCTACAGTGTACGATGTGACATACGAAGCAAAATTTTAGCCATCTAAACAAGGCCTTAGTTGCTAAACACATCTGGGAGCTAGCTAGCTGCTAGGACTAGCTGGGGAGACCAGGAGAAGCAGAGGAGGATAAACAAGCGACGCGCTGTTCCCTCACACGTCCCAGCAGCTAGTGCAGGAACAGCTCTGTTCCCTTCTGTTCTGCTGTGCTGTGTCGTCTCCCAGGCCGATCGACAGGTCCACGAGGCACTTTTCAGAGACCTACCCAGCTCTAGTATGTAGCTAGCCCCAGGTCGTCAACGCGTCACTCCAATTGGATCCACGACACCATCACCTGCTATGGAAATGAAATGAATTTTGAAGACACTGTCCGAACATTAACCGAGTCGGTCACAAAAACCAACCGGCTCCGTTAATACTTGGTGATTAACGGAGGCGATCACTTTTATTTATAGAGGCGGTAGGAAGTGCCCGCCATCAAAAATCGATTTACAATGGTGGACATTTTAAGAAAATTGCTCGTGCTCCATCCCTCTCCTTGGATCCAGGGCGGAGCGGATCCATAGTGGGAGCAGCCCCCACCCGCGGAGGCAGGCAGCGGCCCTAGAGCAGCGTCGTTCCTGGATCTGCAGTGGCGGCCGCTTTGGGGCAACGCCGGCCCTAGAGCAGCGTCGTTCCTGGATCCGTAGTGGCGGCCGCTTTGGGGCAGCGCCGGCCCTAGAGCAGCGGGTTTAAGGCGTGCTCGTGAGCTCTAGCGGTGGATCCACGTGGATGTGGCGGCATGTGGGCAGATCCCAATTAGCGGCATGCTGAAAACAGCATTGTGTGTGGTCCAACGAGGTTGCAGGCGACGAGCTACAGTGGTGTTAGCGCTTCAAAGGGCCCATCGGGTCCGTCACACTTTTTTTTGAGGATTTACAGAGCCAGGCAAAGAAACTGCCACGGTTAATGGACCATTATCCATGAGCTTTCAATGGAGGCAATTGTCTTTGCCCGCCTTCATTAAATTTATTGTAGTAGTGCATGCATCCAGCTTGCTCGTCTTGTTCGTTTGAACTTATCCCCTCAACTGTGATATCACGTGAACACTAAACCCTAACTAATTAAACTGATCGCGGGGGGTGGATTGATCATGTGACTAACTTTTCCCTATCACATCTCTTAGGAACCGAATGCTAAATGGTGAATGTTTAGGGTTTATGGTCTCAATGAAAAATGGATGAATGCAGTCGGGCTTGCACTGCTCCTGGCAATGGACAGGAGATCGATGGGCATGGGTCGTCGAAATGCACACATAGGATCAGTATACACACGACGACGACAGAACACGCCGGCCGTACCGTACGTACACGGCGCTTCACCGGCCGGAATAGCCAGATAGTAGGCTGATGGCTCGGTTGGTCGGTATCATGCACGGTATGGAGGTAATGGAGGGGGGAGGCAGATGAGATGGAGTAAATGCCCGTAGTACGTCGTCTCGGCAAAGCGGGTGGTAGCAGTAGTGCAGTGTACCACAGCAGCGCACTGGTTGTACTGGAACAGTGACACACTAGCTGCCGCAGCTAGCTTTGCTAAGGAAGGAAGGCAGGAAGGTGGCACGGGCACTGCATCTGCATCTCCATCTGCATCCGCCATGGCAGTGCAGACTAGTCAGGGACGAATGCAGGAGAAAGACGGATCGGAGTAATAAATGGCACCACGTTACCTCCGCCTGTCTCCCAAGGCAAGGCCGTCGTCGTCGTCGCGCGGTCATCCATCCGTTGCCATGGCAGATTGCAGGCTGGCTGGGCGCTCTGGTCATCACTCGTCAGGTCAGGTACGTCGCCGCTGTAGCGACAAGAAGGAAGCACCAGTAGCTGCGGCGTGCGAATTAATGGCGACTGGCCGGCCGACGGCGAGTAGACGATCGATCTACCCGTCGTTCATGGTGCTAGCTGCAGATCGGCGACGACGAGCTAGCACTAGCAGAGCAAGCAAGATCATATCGTCGCCAGGTGGATCTCGTCCGGTCTGGGGCCGGCCGGGAGATGGAAGAGAAAAAGCTGACAGCAACCAGCTCACAGCTCAGCTCAGCTCCATCGGAGTGGCGTGCGTGAGAGAGCAAGGAAAGCGTGTGCATGCACTGCAGGCCCAGGCCCCGCTGATGGCCGGCCGGCCGGGCGGCGCGGCTGCTTCGATCAATTGCTGCTGCTGGCGTTGGCCTTAGCTTGCCAGGACCAGAATCCAGAGATCGCATCGCAGATTTGGGGCTGGCGCAGCATATACTCTACTCGCTCTGCATGCTAACTAACTGCACTTGTAATTCACTGATCGATGATACGACCGATCGAGTAGTATAGATCTTAGGACCACCATGCCCACCAAGATCATCCATCGATCATCCATCCGGCCCCTGCTGCTGCATGCGCCGCCTAGCTCGCTCTCGTTTATTCTAGGCTTCAGTAGTAGTATATATATATCTAATAAATGCACTTGCTGCTTCTTAATGCTCATCGTCACCGGCCGGACACCAACTACTGTAAGCAAACAGTTTGGAGTGTTGCATCGCAAATGCAGCTAGCTCGATCATCATCGATCGATCGCAGGAATTATTCTTCATCCGTTTATTATGCTGTTTGCAGCACCTAGCTGTCCAGGCAGATCTTTGTGGTGAAATTCTCGGGCTCCATCGGTGGGTGCAGCCGTGCTTAGTATCATCATATCATAGTACGAGTGTGAAAGTAGCTTTCAGTGCATCTCCAGCCAGCCGCTGGAAATGGAAGCAGGCTGCCGCTGCTTTGTTCGTTCGGACTGTAGCGCTGCGGCGCATGGTGTGCTACTGGACTGGATGATATCAGCCCAATTACAGGCCCATCTACATAAGGACTTCGTTTCGCCCAAACGTTGTATTGGCACTGGTCGGTGCAATTTCAAAAACAACAATCTCATGTAAAATATTCCTCGAGCCATAAGCATAAGCATAATTTTCTTTAAAAACATATATAAATAAATTTTGAATCTTAACTTATATAACAGTATGTTTTCGTTTATAAAAACTATGGATTTCTTAGGCCCAAATCTCTCTCTATTTTTTCTTTTTTTTTCGAGGAAAGATGCTTCTCTCTTCTGATTTTTGAGCTGAGGAAAAAAATGCTTCTCTCTTCTTTTATTTGGACTCCATATGAGTAGATCTACACAATGAACATATAATATGGTATACTTTAGTAAAAAAGTTTTTATTTTTATTTTAGGTCAAATTTTTGAAAAAAATCATAGTAAATAAAAAAAAAAAAAGACTCCACACTATGTAGATCTACACGAATATATTCATGTGGAGCCTAATAAAGTTGAATTTTCCATTTTTTTAAATTTTTCCGTACTTTACTATGAATGAAAGGAGGCCAAAAGTAGATACATGAAAATATTCTCCCACAATTACGTGTTGCGAAACTTTAACCGCTCCAATCCTACTGACTTGGTAAATTGTCAACAAAAAACACGTAGTTTTAGCGTGTCTCTCTGGCACACTGCAGACTCTAGTCAGTGTAAATTAACAATGGGTGTGTTTAACACCCAAAATTTGGTGTAAAATTTTGGACGGATGTCACATCGCATTAATCTGTAAAGACGTTTCGTTTGTTAGTGGTAAATATTATCCTATCATGGTGTAACTAGGCTCAATAGAATTGTCTCGCAATGTACATCTAAACTGTGTAATTAGTTTATTTTTTTACCTACATTTCGTACTCGGATATGTGCCGGCATTTTGATGTGAATCTTCTTTTTGCATAGGAAAATTTGGGGAGAAATCTGGTGCTCTAAACACAGCCAATGCACCAATATGGCAACATAAACCAAACACTTCATTTGCATTCAATTGTTGCTCTAGTTGTTTGGTTGATTATACGAGGCCGAAAGTAGTTGGGTCAGAGTTGCTCTTGTGCTTTGATTTCTGATGAGGATTACTTTCTTTTTAGCTAGCATGATGAGAGGTGTTCACGCCTTGGTGAAGCTTATGGAGGGGGTATCCTAAACCCAATAGCCCAGGTAATTAATACCTTGATAAAATACACGTGCATTGGTTATCAATTTTTTTGTTTTCGGTTATACTCATCTGTTTGTTTTCACAGGGCCATGTGTGACACTCCCTCCGACAATCATTTCCAAGCTCTCGTATCTGAAGTGAAGCAGTTGGACTCAGAAGTAACTAATTTTAAGTTTAGACTGAAAACTATCAACCATAAGTTTTATTTTTTACTTATGATATTCATGTGATGACAGATATTCTATCTGAAATCTGTCAAACTTCTAGCCGTTAGATGTGCTAAATATATGTGCCTTGCTTAGATCAGTGCCTTGCTTAACATGAAAATTTATTTTACCTTTATATGATCTGGCAAGTATGAGAAGAATGATCAAGGAATTCGACAAGTGCAGGAAGGATTTCGACGCCCACGAGCTGGAAATTGAGTAAGTTAAAAACTAAGTTGCAGAGTATAACCTGAAGGGCTATGGGTTAATCAAAGAAAAGAGGCGGTGGCAGGATTTTTTTTTTTTTTTTTGGAGAAATACACAGTACAACGCAGACGCTCACAACACGCACGCACACTCACCCCTATGAACACACGCACGCAAAACCCTACCTCTATGAGCACCTCCGAAGGACCGAGCACCCGACAGATCTAGAGATTCTCAAAGTCACCATTGGCGCCTCAAATCCGACGGAAACGTCGCTACCACTTAATGAATAATGCTGGTAAATCATGGAAAAATCCCAGAAAAAAGTGCGAGGATTTCGGGGTGGCGCAGCATATACTCCCTCTGCATGCTAACTAACTGCACTTCTAATTCACTGATCGATACGACCGATCGAGTAGATCATAGGACCACCATGGATGGCCACAATGCGTGAAGCATGATCGATCATCCATCTGGCCTCTGCTGCATGCGCCGTGTAGCTCGCGGGTTCGCCCTTGTTTAGGGCACTCACACGGTCTGAGACTCTATCTCGTAGAGTCCATGGTGTCGGATATTGTAGCAAGGCTCTAGTTCTTTTCAATGCAGTTTTTTTATAGAGTCCAAATAAAAATCAACCACTCAATTTCTTTTCTATATCGGGATCCTCTGCGGCATATGAATTGTAACAGCGATGCTCCCCACGATCGACCTCTGCCGGGCTGGGTGGTGCACGAGAGAGCCCGCCACGCCTTGCTGCCGCTGCTGATATCGCCGGCGCGGCGTTCCCGTCCTCCAACAGAATTCCGATATGATACGAGAGAGAATGAACACAACGAACACTATCCGACTATCGTAGCTAAGATTAGCCAATAGCTAAGTATAGAAAGGGACTCCTCCTCCCAACTCCCTAGAGCTCAGCTTTTCCGCCTCCGCCGCATGTGCAGCGCCGTGGGCGCCGAGCGGAGGACAGAAAGGCGCAGCTTCGGATGCACAACCGCACAGCAGGGGAAGAAGACACGCGGCGCCCGTCTCTCGCAGCCCAGCCACACGGGATCGACAACGCGAGACCGACAGCCTCATAGATCGCGTGAGCGTCGATTCCAAATAATACGCCGAGTTATTTTTTGCTCCCTCTTTCCTCAATAAATGATCCGACACATCAGCAAAATAACTATGATTAATGTCTATAGACTCTACGTTGAGTCTACACTGGGAGTGCCCTCATTCTACACTATATAGAAATAAATGCACTTGCTGCTTCTTAATGCTCGCTCATCATCACCGGCCGGACACCATACTACTGTAAGAAAACAGTTTTGAGTGTCGCATCGCAAATGCAGCTCGCAGGAATTATTCTTCATCCGTTTATTATGTTGTTTGCAGCACCTAGTTAGCCAGGCAGATCTCTCTTGTGAAATTCTCGGGCTCCATCGGTGCGTGCAGCCCCCAACTTCTTTTCAAAATTTTCTGCATTCCCATCACATCCCATCACATCGAACATCAAATGCACCCAAAGACGCATGCCAGAATATGAAATTTAAGTAAACAAAAAAAACAAGTTGCACAGTTTAGATGTACATTGCGAGACGATTCTTTTTAAGCCTAGTTCGAACAAACAAAATGCACTACAATGTTTTTTTTAGTTCGGAACAATGTTTTTCAGGTCGAAATTCATCCAAAAATTTTTCCAGGATCGAAAAAGCTGGGCTCTAAACAGCTGCGTATGGTGTACTACTGGACTGGACTGGATTAGCCAGCGGACACATGCTTTTTTCAGGTATGCGAATGAAAGTCGCTTTGGGTGTGCTTGGTTACCCGCCTTAGCCCTGCCAGGCCAGATTTAGCCTGAAAACGGGTGTTTGGTTGCGGATTTCGACCCGCTAGCCAGCTCCGACCGGGCGCCCGTCGCGCCACTTAGACAGGCCCTAGAAAACGGAGGGGCGGCCGTTTTTGGGCTGGCTTGGGCCAGCCGTGTTTACGCTCCCGTCGGTCTCGCCTTCATCGTTCACCGCCCGATGCCACTCACCATCTCACCACCTCCTCGCGGCGGTCTCTCAGCGGCTCCGCCCCCAACTCGCAGCAGCCTTGGCGGGGCGGCCTTCGACTCGAGCACCGGCCTCCACCACGCGAGCTCCGGTGAGTACCGCTTCGGCGGCGTCCATGCTTGAGAGCGGACGGGGTGGCGTGCTTCGCACATCCGACGGGGATGGCACTCCTCCCCGCTGCTCCCGGTGCTTTCGAGTCATTGCCGCGGGCTCCGGCTCCCGGCCGAGCGCCGGCCGCGGCACTAGCGGCCTACTAAGCTTAGCGGACCTCGCCACGGCGTGTACAACCGGTTCGTCGACAACTACGGCGACACCACCACCGTGTTCGGCGCCCAAATCACGGCGTTCCGGGGCCACCACCACCGCCCGTCCACCATCACGCGCCGAGCCCTACAACAACCGCACACGCCGCGCCGACACCCGTCGATGCCGCGCTCCTTCCCGCTGCTCCCCGCGGTGGCTCATCTCCACCATGTTCGCGTGCGCCCCCTTAAGGACGACGAGAAGGAGCGTCGCGAGCCCCGCACGCTGGCGGTGCCGTGCTCGCTCACCACGGCACCCCACCCGTACTCCTCTCCCCCTCGCATGCTCGCGAGCTCGGGGATGGCATCAAGCTCCTCTCGCATCTTCTTTCCCCTCCCCTCACCGACGGCTGCTTGTCATGCTCCAACTGTTTGATAAAATGCTTCAGAGGAGGTGAACTCACCAGCTGAGGAAGAGGTAATTATATGCAAGCAAAGCTAAGCAACCAAACATGAATTCATTGCAGCCAGGCTCTGCAGCGCATGAAATCAAACAAACACCTCTGACTCTCTAGAAACATGCTTGCAATAGCCAGGCTAGGATAGAGCCAGCTAACCAAACACACTTTGAGTGCATCTCCAGCCAGCCGGCGCATTCTTGTTGGCTCGGAGTCGGACTGTAGCGCAGCTGCGGGTGTACTACTGGACTGGATCAGCCCAAGGTACACGCCCGTCTGGATAAGGACTTCGTTTAGCCCAAACGTTGTATATTTCAAAAAGGAAAAAGTCTACTTTTAGTCCCTCAACTTTCGCGAAAGTCTATTTTTGGTCCCTTATCTCAAAACTGCACAAAAAGAAGCCCTCAACTTTTGAAACCATGCAGATTTAGTCTCTCGGCGGTTTTTTTTCGGTGATTTTGCTACCGTGAACACGGATTCGCTACAGTACATGTGGTTTTGATTTTTTTCCTTTTCAAATTTATTTTGGGCTGAAACTTTGAAAAATCATAACTCTTCTACACGATATCGGATGAAGATGATTTTTATATGAAAATTGTAGCTCTCGACGAGATCTACAACTTTCTAGTTTTGAGTTTTTTCATTTGACGATGTTAAGGTGCTTAAAAATTTATATAAAATTACAACACTATAATAATCGCGTGCTTAACTATAGCAAAAATATAATCGCATATAAAAGTGTCACCATGAAAAAATTGTAGCCCTCGACGAGAGTTTTGAATTTTTTAATTTTATTAGACTCCACATGAGTAGATCTACAGAGTAAGAAGATAACATAAAGTATCGAACTTAATATGTTGTGGAGCCTTTATACTATTTTATCGACGTGCTAACAATTTTAAATATAAAAACTCAAAACTACAAAAATCTAGATCTTTGAGAATGCAAAAATTTTGGTATACAAAATGTCTTCATTCGACAACAAACAAAAAATTACTAACTTTCTAATACGACATGCAAAAGTACGCGATTATTACGGTGTTGTACTTTTGTATAATTTTTTTAAGCACCTTAACATCATCAAATGAAAAAACTCAAAACTATAAAGTTGTAGATCTCATCGAGAGCTACAATTTTCATATAAAAATCATCTTCATCCGATGTCGTATAGAAGAGTTATGATTTTTCAAAGTTTCAGCCAAAATAAATTAAAAAAGGAAAATCAAAACCGCGTGTACTGTAGCAAATCCGTGTTCACTGTAGCAAAAGCAGCGGAAAAAACCGCCGAGGACTAAATCTGCGGTTTTCAAAAGTTAAGGGCTTATTTTGTCCTGGGTTTTAAAGTTAAGGGACCAAAAGTAAACTTTCGCGAAAGTTGAGGGACTAAAAGTAGACTTTTTTACTTTAAAAACAATAATCTTATGTAAAATATTTGCCATGTCCCAAGTTAGGCCCCGACCCAAAGGCCCTTCACCAGCGTGCGTAGGGAAGAGCGGCAGGCACCGCCGCCCCCCGTCATCATGGTGAGATCGCCAAATAAAATTAGGAAATAAAATAACCGAGTCTTAGCAGGGAAAAAAAATCAGGTTAGCTTGTAAAGAGGTATAAGGCTATCTCCAACAATGTACCCATATCCAAAATAAGTCATGTACAGTTGGTTTAGGTCCCAAAAAACGTCTCCAACAGAAGTCTCAAACCAGGACACCCCTTTGCGTCTTTACGCCAACGGGAACGCAGATAAGCGTCCTCCATGAACGAAGATGCAAACCTCTGTCGCGCCCGCGGTGGTGGGCCCATAGGAGGCTTCAGGGGTGGGCGCGACGGGCGGCGTAGGCGTAGCCGCGTCCAGCAGAACGCGGGCCAAGGTACTG
Source organism: Hyparrhenia diplandra (assembly GCA_015847255.1). NCBI lineage: Eukaryota > Viridiplantae > Streptophyta > Magnoliopsida > Poales > Poaceae > Hyparrhenia > Hyparrhenia diplandra. Next base: position 71,833 of record JADLZK010004534.1, on the reverse strand, counting down.
AGCCCGCCCAAGTCCAGTGAGGCGAAGTCCCGTGTCCCGCGCGGCGAGGCGGGAACACGGCAGCGTGCTACGGCAGGAGCGGCTCGACGCGGCGAGGATGGCGGACGGGCGGCGCAAGGTCGGCGCCCGGACGTGCGCGTTCTTCAAGGCGTCCGCGGCGGCTCATGGGCTACCTCCGATTCCGAGAGCTCAAGGCCTCCGCCGGCGCTCGGGGAAGATGGTTGCGCTGCGGCGCCGCGGCCACATCTTGCCCGTCTCGGCCATGACGGCAAGGCATCGGCAACTGGTCTCTTCGTCTTCACGCTCGGCCGCGGCGGCGAGGCACCTCCGGCGCCGGCCCTTCTCCGCCCTCTCGACCGCGGCGTCCCGAGAACGGTGAGGTCGACGACCACGAGCTTCGCGGCGCCCGTTGCCGGCGAATAGGTATTCGTGGACGCGGCCCGGAGTAGGATCTCGTGCACATGGAAGACCTCCGACGGAAGAAGCGGCCAGAGGGCCCGGGGCGTGGCGGCCGAGCTCGCCGGTGAGGGGTGGTCCGCCATGGGAGGCAAAGGGGGCTTCTCTTTTGTGTTCCCTGTTGGAGGTTGCTGGTTTTAGGTGCCTTCTCCATTCACTATGCCGTGACCAAGACAAAGTGAAATAGCTCTTCGATTTTGGGGGCTTTGTTGGAGATAGCCTGAGGAAACCTATTATAGATTGCTTAGCGTGCAAGTCTTCCCGAACTATAAATACAAGGAGGTTGCAATCATTTGGAATTAATCCGAAATAATTAAGGGGTAAAACCTAAGCTACCCAAATTTCGATCTCTCGCCCCTCTACCTACCTCGCCGCCATCGCGCCATCGCTCCACCCCAAGGCGCGCCGCGCCGCTTTGCCGCGCCTGGCTGTCCGTTCGTCCTCGCCATCGCATCAACGCCGCCGCTCCCGACGTCAACGTGCGGCGCGCCACGGCCCGGTGCTGCCGTGCGTCATCACCACCGCCCCTACTCGCCGTTCTTCACCGATCAACGCCGCCGATCGTCGTAAATATTCTTGCCGAATCCATCCGGGATCGGCACCGGCCGGTATTCGGAGACCGAATGATTCCCACCACCGACGACTTCCGACCACCACCGCCGTCAAAAACCGATGGACAACCATGAGTACGCCCCGCCGCAACGGAGATCCGAGCCCCCGCTCAAAGCCCTCCTACGAAGTTCGACGAACAGCTCGCCATCAACGACGTACCGATGGCCACGCCAACAAAGAACCCGCAACACACGGCCATGCTGTCCGACGTACACGCCTCCAACGCCACCTCAACCACCATCGATGACGTCCCTCGCAATGGGCGCCGCCCGATGGTGGCGACATCCCACAAGCGCCGCCTCGCCACCGCCTCCACGATCATCGACGCTACAAGCAACAAGCACGTCCATCCCAAGGAGGACGCCCCAACTGTCGCGACCCAGATTAGATCAGGAGGCCACCACCGACGTCCGCCAGCTGCTCGATGAAAAGCCTACTCAACTAGGCCTACATCTCATGGCTACATGCAAGGCACGATGATCTCCCCAACCACCGGGTAAGTCCCTCCCGACTTCAATGGAGCCACTGCCCCTATCCTTAAAGCTACAACGGCGTCAGTTGACGTCACCACGACGTCGCCCGATGTCGCCATCGACGACACCGCCACGGGCCCCAACACTGACGCAGACAACAACGTCGTCCCCCACAGTGGGCGCCCGAGGGAGGGAACGACGGACGCCCCTATGGGCGCCAACGACATCACCAACCTTGACAAGGACATCTTCACAAGATCGCCGACAACATGAGCGTCGACCACGCCGCTCCGCCTCATATCACCACCAACAACACTCCTGCCACGGGGCTCGTCATCAACAACGACGACAACCCCGACATCCTCAACATCGCCGATGACGACTAGTTGTCAGGCAGAAGCTTTCATAGCCCATGTGCTTTCCTCATGCATAAAACTATCTTACATAATTCTCATCCCGTAAATTTTAGTGTCAACAACACTACTACTCATAGACAATTTTATATCAAAACAAAGCAATTCATTGCGGTTTTCAAAAAGTGGAAGTCCGCTAAGCCCTCCTTTGGCACTTGCATCGCCTTCTCTTAAACCAGAGGACAGAGAGCAATGCAATTAGTTAGGTTAACTGTGTGATTTTCTGATAAGGGTTACTTTTTAAGCGTGCGGATTTCACATATGAGGAGGGCTATGTGTGCCACCCCCTCTTGCAAGGAGAAAAATTTTCAAACTCTGGTTTCTAAAGTGAAGCTCTTAAAGTCAAAGGTCACAAGTCTAAAGTTTGAGCTAAAAATGTCAGTCGTAAGGTTGCTCCTCTCTCTCCCTTGCTCGGTGTAGCTATTCATTTGGTCTCGATACGTTTCTTATAAAAAATTCTCCATTCTTAACTTTGCAAATTGAGACAAATGTCACAAAATGAAAAATAAGTATGAAAAGTTGAAGCAGGAGTTTAATGCCCATAAGCTCGGGACTGTAAAGTATTCTTTCTCAGCTATCCAATTTGGTTATATCATGCCTCTAATTTTAATGTGTTTGAAATTTGTTGTCTCGAGTTTAGTCTTTCCTCAAACTATAATAAGCTGATAGCGTGTTTGTAGGAATGTCCATTCTATTATTTACCACCTACCGATTTTTCTTCGTTATCACTAAGAAGTGTAATGCGTTTCATTTGTTTAATTCATACTGCATTTCGACACAATATGCATTCACCTAATTTATATATATATATATAGATTAGCTCTCCATTTGTTTATTTTGTGATAATCACCAAATAACTTGACTACAACCGATAACAAAAAAGCAATCGACGGAAGCATTATCTCGTGGAAAGATTAAAATATGATTATGAGCATACTATGAACCAACAAACTAAAAGGAGGCGGTGGAGGGAGAGAGAGAAGGACACGGAGAAGGTCTTTGGGAGAGAGAGGGGGGGAGTGAGGGCGTCGGGGCGAGGCCCGAGGGAGAGAAGTGAGGAAGGTGTGAAGGTGAGTTAGAAGTTAACGGTTGTGCTTGCTTTTATACGATGAAGATGTTATTGGGCTCGGGGCTTGGTATTGGGCTTAGAATGTTAGGTGGCGGTTATAATAACTATTATAGTTAATTAAATAAAATCACCACATTTAAGATATAAAACGTGGTGATTTTTTAAAAAAACCGCCATGGTTAGAAAATGGAAAGGTCTTATTGAAGATTTTTTGTTGTGTAGTAGTGCAAATCTGTCGTGATCTTTCTTGTGAATTTTTGGGCTCCATCGATGGGTGCAGCCGTATGTGCTTTGTAGTATTAGAGTATGTGAAAGGCGCTTTCGGTGCATCTCCAAATGAGCCGCTTGAACTGGAAGGCGTCACGCTTGTTGGTTCGGACTGCGGTCGCCGCTGAAAAATCTCTAGTTTGGTTTTGGCTAATTAGTGACATCCTAGAACTAATCTCTATGCTAAATGTTTGATTTAGTTGGAGATTGGTCGAGCTAAGGTTGGCGCATGATGTTCATGGTGGATGGGTCGAGGTGATCCAAATGTTGATCAAGTGCACAACTTGGAGCTGTTCGAGGATCAAAATGGGCTCAAGACAAAGGTATATCCATAGGGCCATTTTAATTTTGCACTCAAGACACCATAGAGGGTGTGAGTGATTTAGGATCGATAAGTCGTACTATAAAGAGGGGAAAATTATCGTACATATCAGTCATCATGTGCCTCTAGGTTCAAAATCATTAGCATGCATTCTAACCTAGAGAGCTAACCCATCCTTCGAAATTAATTATGAAAATGCTAACACACGAGCACATGGTGATGTACACGTGGTGGTGTTGGCACATTTGCAAAGGCGGTGATGGTTGCAGGGTTGAGATGGGTTTGGGTACCGCTCACCCATTTTGATCCTCTGGAGCTTTTGAGAAAATGAAACGCCTATTTTCTATTACGCCGAATGCATCACGGTGGTGAAATCATGCTATCTCCGGAGCTCAAGTTGGTATACTTGTTGGGTAGTATGTCGGCTCAAAGGCAACGGAGAAACGATGACATTTCGTAGTGAAACGTCGACCGGACCCTACGACCGGACGCCGGGGTCCTGACTGCAGCGTCCGGTCAGGGTGCTTCCGGTCAATTCCAGTAAGGGTCGAATTTCTGGTTTCGGCCGACCGGTGCGACCGGACCCTACGACCGAACGCTGGACCGGAATGGCGGGGTCCCGACCGCGTCCGGCCGGTGCTTCCGGTCAATTCCGATGGGGGTCAAATTTCGGTTTTGCCGACCGGTCGCGTCCGGTCGGTGGAGACCGGACGCTTCGACGGAAGTTGGGCATTGGTCGTCGGTTCATGGGCCCGACCGGGTTGTCTTTTCCGGCCGGGACGTTGGACCGGTCGCGACCGTCCACCCGACCGAGCGTCCGGTCGGCCGTGACCGTGCGTCCGGTCAGTTCGCAGGAAACGTAGTTTTGCCCCCAACGACTCCATTTCGTGTGGGGGTGTATAAATAGGAGTTTGGCCGGCTATGTGAGGTCTCTTGGTCATTTTGAATCATTCCTAACACCTCTTGAGCTGAGCAAACTCCCTCCTCCTCTCATACTTTGCTTGTGAGTTTCATTATTGAGGGTTGAGGAGATCCAAGTGCATATTGCTTTGATTTTTGCATTTAGATGCACTTGGGGATCGTTGTGAGCCGGTGAATTTCTTGTTGCTCTTAAAGAGCACCACTCCTAGCCGGCTTGATGATTAGTGGAGGCGTTGGCAAGAGAAGGTGATTGTTCTTGGCCACCTCCGGGTTGATTCGTGAAGAGGACCGTGCATCCTCGCCGGGACTACGAATTGCAAGGAATATATTGCTCATGTCTTGGGTACCTCTCATTTGCTTTGGGCTAAGTAGCCCAAAGGCACATGGCTAGGAGTGAGCTCCACCTTGCCCCACACGTGAGAAGGTCGGCTGACAACGGAGACGTAGCTTGGCGGGTGCTCAAGTGAACTTCGGATTAAATCTTGTGTCTCCACTTTGTGTGATTGTTGTCGCTTGGTGATTGGTTTCAATTTGGTTATCTCATTGTACCATCCTTGGTGATTGGATTGACTAGCCTCGACATTGTGGTGTATCACTTCTACACTTTTGCATTAGCTTCATATATATTGTGCTTGTGTAGTTTGAGTAAACTTGCTTAGTTTGCTAGAGTAATTAGCTTGCTCACCTAGTGGTAAAGTAGAGACTTAGCCATTTGTGTGAATTAGAGACTATAGCAACTAGAATTGTCAATAGGAGGCTTGCCGATAAGTAGAGCTAGAGCAAACGCTTATATCGTCATTTGTTATTCTAACAAGTTTTTAGTGATTTATAGAAATTTTTATTAGGCTATTCACCCCCTCTAGCCATTTATGACCTTTTAAATTTGCGACGCATGTTGTACTACTTGGACTGGATCAGCCAAGGTACAGGCCCATCTAGATAAGGACTTCATTTAGCCCAAACGTTGTATTGGCACTGGTGGGTGCAATTTCCTTTCAAAAGCAATAATCTCATGTAAAATATTCCTCAAGCCATAAGCATAATTTTCTTTAAAAAGACATATATAAAATAATTTTTGAACATTAACTTATCTCATAGTATGTTTTTGTTTATAAAACCATTAGTGTCTAAGGGGTATTTTTGTTCAATTTGACTAATTGTTGATTCTTTGGTAAAGTAAAAAATTTAAAATTTGACAATTCTCTCTTTCGTGCGCTATCTCTCGTTTTTTTTTTTTGAGTAAATACACCAGCAGCCTTTAAACTTGGCAGAGGGGTCTAGGTCTCCAAACTCTTAAATGCATGTCTAGATACTTGAGCTTGGAAGAGTGTCATTTAGGTCCTTAAATTTGTCAGAACGTGTCATCTAGGTATTCAAACTCTCAAAATATACATCCGGATCATTTAACTTGGCAGAGTATGTCACTTAGGTCCCTAAACTTGATAAAGTGTGTCATCCAAGACTCTAAACATTTATATTAGAAAAACTTGCGGAATTCCCCACGCGTTCTTTCTTGGGTAGAAAAAGGTATAGTTAAAGGATTGAATTGTTGTACTTGTAATCTCAAAAAATTTTTGTCAAAACCATTACGGCAACTCAAGTGAAGAGACAGGCAAGTCAACGAAGATCCAAGAGAATACCATGACGCACAAGGATGATGGTGAGTGGAGGACTGAAAGGTACTCCCTCCGTCCCCACCGAGTTTGTCACCCTAGATTTCGTGCCATCTTATTCGATGCTTCGTCTTATTCAAATTTTTGCACAAATATAATTTATTTTGTTACGACTTATTTTATCAATGAAGATACTTAAATATTGATTAATTTATTTTATGATTTGTATAAATATTTTAAATAAAACGGATGGTCAAACATGAAGTTCAAAAGTAAAAACGATGAACTCCATGGGACGTAGGGAGTATTCAAGAACGAGGAGATCTAGAATCGAAGTCAACGTGACATTTGTTCTCGGGAAATCATGTAAAAGGACGGATAGAAAGTCCGGGAGTATGGAGTTCGGTTGCTCTAGGGAAGGGCCGTGAGATTTTTTTTTTTTTTTTTGAAACTAACCTGGCGGGAGAGCTGCCCGCTATATTAAAAGAAGGGACCGCCTGGCGGGCACAAAGATAACCTCAACCAACTTACAAATCGAAAAGCTTAGACTAAGACAACGAAACAACAACTAGAAGACCACGAACAACACGAAAGAACCACTGAAGACAACAAAGACGACTACCAACAAAAGTCTACCGACAACGACAACAAGAAAAACCCTACAACATATTACGAAGAGGCGGAGCGACTTCCGCCACAAGGTTCCGTAGGCGTGACCCTTCAAACCCAATAGAGAATTGAGGGTGTCCGGCGGCAACAGATCCTTCAAAAGATTACGACTTCTTGAATTGCGTCGTCATCGAGCTTCCCATCCTTCCCAACAATGCCCAGATCCGCTAACACACCGCGTCGAGCAAGACGACCACTTCTGCGGAGCGAAGACTTATCATAGGACTTGCGTCGACGACGACGACTTGTTGTCACGGAAGGTGGCGAAGAGGAGTGTACTGTAGGACACGCCATGTCCTGCTCCATCCTAGTTGTGTCGCGCTCCACATCAGAGGGCATGACAATAGGGACCGAAGGGCCTTCATAGGACTTACGGCGGCGATGTCTTGGTGTCACAGTTTGTATTGGAGGGCATGTGAAGTCCTCTCCCTCCCTAGGTCTAGGTCCGGAGGAGACGTTATCTCCATCGGTGGATCCTCTCGGGGCTCTTCTATGTTGACCTCGGTCGTGGAAAGGGGAGGGCAGTCTTCAACTCGTGATAGGTTCAACCACCCGAGCATTAGAGACAAATGCCCCATCAATAGGTGCATCCTCCATCAAAACAACATCCTCAATAGAGGTGACCTCCTCGTTCGTCGAGGCCCCGCGAGCACCGCACTAGCTTGCTCGCGTGGGTTGCCTTTGGGTGAATCTCTCGTGCTAGTCACCTCTTGGTGAATCTCGTGGTAGCCACCTCTGTGGCCATCTTGTCAAGAATAGGGAATGCACTATCTGCGCACAAGAGTCCTCACATAAGGAAACAACCGGCATGCAAGCCGCTGCGAGGAAGCCATGATCGATGGTGTCGGCGACCGTCGAACCGGAGAACATGGACCAAAGAGCTCGGCACGACATGCTTCAAAGACATGGCTCCGCACACTCCAAATGGTTGGCTATACGAGCTAGCCACAACTTGATGGTTGAAGCCTCCTCCCCGAGGGGGCGTACGCTTCCTCCAAACGAATCGCAATCAAACGATCGAGGTCCGATGCGCAAAAGACTCCAACAAGTCGCTCGCGAGACTCCACCATAGGTGCAAGCACGGTTGTAGGGTCGAAGTCATCGAGCGGGAGAGACACATTTGCGACAAGCAAGCTCAACATCTTTATCATGCGAACCGAAAGGTTGTTGGTCCGATGACGAGTTGCGATGGTCCCGCACTTGCCTTTGGTACACCTGGACGTAGTGTACGCCGGTGATGAAGCACGGGGTTCTGTCGACCATCCATGTTGAGAACGGCAATGCCGCTCTCTATGCCCCGGACGTCGACAACGAATCAAATGAAAGGAGTCGCGACAAGAGCTAACTTGATGGTCGCGGGCAAGGCAACGGTAGCATCGACCTCGAGCCCACCTCTTGAAGGCAAGACTACGCTCGACGGCGTGACTTGAGTGACAGAGATAATGATGAAGATGTGTTGACAGAGAGCCCTTCCACTCGAGCCTCTCGCACGGGGAGTAGCTTTTGGAGACGACGACATGGTGCTTTCTCACATCCGTCGACGAGCCGCAGGACGGGTCCGCCGCCGAGAAGAGAAGCTTGTCGATGGAGGAGCTGCTGGCGAAGGAGAGGCTCCACCGCCTCGAAGCAGACGAAAGTTGGTGTTGACTTGTCGGAGGTAACGGTGGCCGGTGCTCTCCGGCCACCGCCTGGCGGTGCTTGAATTGAGGCTCCTCACATCAAAAAAGACGATGGGGCCAAAGAAGGATGATAGCTGCGTTGCTCGGTGGCCCGAGATGCCCTTCAACGCCCTCAAAGAATGGCTTCTTCTCGCTTCCTCCCGGCGGATTGATGCCGGCCTGTCGAAGCGGCTGCCGCCGGCGGCGCAGCCAGTGCTAGGGCGGACGGTTGGGACTGGGGACGGACCCGAATCGCGCAGGTGGCGAAAGCCGGGCACGCGGCGCGCCCCGAGATGAGCGGCGGCGGAGCAGTACCGGGAGAGGGCGACCCGATCTCCTCGTCCCCAGTCGCAGCTGGGACGAGCCGGACTCGAGCCGACGGCCGCGGGGAGGAGGGGAGTCCGGATCTGCTGCTGCTGAGGGGGCGGCTACGGGCGGCGGAGGGCAGGCGGCTGTGCTTTGCTGCGGCGGCGGGGGGTGACGGAGTCGCCCTCATGTCGCAGCGGGGTTCCTCGCACTCACTAGTTTTGAGCCGTGAGATTTCCGGTCGTTGCTTTGCTTCTAGTTGCTGTTTAGTTTTATCATCATGGTCTGTTTACTTGAGGAAGGGTCATTTGAACATGTAATAAGTCTGAAGACTTTGGAGTTTTTCGTAGGCATACCCTTGCCGTTCTCTAGTATGATTTCTGTAAAAACTCTATGAATGCTTGTATTTCCGTTATCAAGGTAATGGAAATGGGGTCGTCCCCGAGTGAAAAAAAAAAGGCTTATTGGTCTCACACCATTAATATTTTCGCGGTTTTGGTCCACACCACTGAAATTTTACTAATTGGTCTTACACCACTGAAATTTTACACTTGTTTGAGATACGTCATTCTATACGCTTTTGGAGGCTTTGGGCCCATCTGCAGGTGTATGTATTTCCGTATTTCCCTTACTGCCCCTCCCACTCCACACAGAGCCAAAGTCACACATGCATGTGCTATTTCGTATTTCTTTTTTTTTTTAAAAAATGGAAGCATGCCCATCGGTGTAGATGGCGATGGCTGGCTGATAATGGACGCATGCATTCATATGAAGCACCGCATGCAAGTTATTATTATTCATAACAAATTACATCAAGCACCGCATGCACACATTTCGTCGGTCAACCAGTTCTCGCGCCGCCGTCGCCCAGCCCCGCGTCCCGCGCCAGCGCGCCGGTCTTCCCTCCATGCTCAGGCGCAGCTCCCCGCCGGCCAGCCAGCGCCCTCCTTGCTCGGCCCTGCTCGCTCTAGGGTTAGGGTTAGAGATTGGGTTGGAGTGGGGAACGGGAAGAGAGGCTCGCCATGGACAGGTACGATCGCGGGAAAGAAGAAGCGTCGGGGAAAGAAAGAAGCGCGTCATTCACTGGGCTCAGAGGGGCATACTGGGAAAATACTGAAACACATACACCTGCCGATGGGTCCAATGCTCCAAAAAGTGTATAGAATGACGTATCTCAAAGAAGTGTAAAATTTCAGTGGTGTGGATCAAAAATGTGAAAATATCGGTGGTGTGAGACCAATAAACCTATAAAAAATCATGATCCATCAATAGTTTGTAGCCACAAATTGCAGTCTTGACAGGAGATTTTTCATACTGGGCAACGAAGATGATCAACGATGTGCATCCTTTCGTGTTCAATCTTGTTGCAAATCTAGTTACTTAAATGCTTACTGAGGCCAAACCCTTGATTTGTGAAGACTAGTTAATACATCTGGTTGTGATGCATCTTCATGTTCACAATTAACTGGCGTGTTGTCTTAGGAGTTGTGTTGTGACTATAGTTCGAGAATCGAGATAAGTTAGCAATTTCTTAGGTGAGTATGAGTATGCATCTCTTCTCTGTTTTTTCTGCTAAAAATATTACACAACTAATTGACGAATTAATTTGAGATAAATATTGTGTTTGACCTGAAGCTTCTGAGCTCTAGACTGGTGCTCCTATTTCAGCGAGGCAAGTTATGTTAGCTTCGCTTTCTCTAATGAAGGTGCTAGCTACTACTTTGCATTTTCCGTACATATGGTTGAGATGCATTGCTTCCATTTGATCTCACATGAACACACCTGCCTAAGTGGCAAGTCCTCCCGCTCCTGAACCTTCGCGTGCCCGACTTCCCGCATCCGACCCCAATCTCCAGCCCTGCTCACCTCATCCCGCTGCCCTCTGCGCTGCCGCCGCCGAGAGAAGCCCGACCGCCACCCACAACGCTGCCACCCGCAGCTCCCCGCCACCGCTCTGTGCGCTGCTACGGAGCTTGTCGCCGCTGTGAGTCCGCATCGTCCTTTCCTAACCAGCAGTTGTGGGCTCACGGCCAGAGCCAGCGGCGGGCGGGCCGGACCTGAGGGGCGGGTCGGCTCCTCGCGGGGAGCCCGGCGAGGGCAGGACCATCGCGTGGATCCTCAGCGGCGGTGGCGCCGGGTACCCTCGATACGACGCATCCTACACCAAGTGTCACTGGCAGCTGCCGCGGACGTCGCTCCTCCTTTGCTCGCCTGGTAAGTGCTCCGATCTCTTGCCGTCGGGTTGCTGTGCCGCAGCCGCCATGTGCTAGTGCTGGCTGCCGTATCTGCTAGGTTTGACTTGCCCACTGCCGCTACATCTGCTGCCTTAGCTGTTGATATGTTTGTTGTGGCCGTCCATATCTTCCCCTGCTCGGTTTCAATTCCCATCGCTTTGTTGGGCTGCTGGTCGTCGATCTATGATTTATTTGAGATAAATCAGTTTGGCAGACATGATTGCATATGATTCGTTGGCCTCCAACTTTTTAGCAAAAAAGAAGCTGATATGAATATTGTTTTTGACCAATCTCTACACATTTTTCGGTATTGCATTCAGCCTAGCATGTGTATATATATATTTTGCTGCACATCGTGAACAGGTTGTGTATCATATGTTATATATGAATATTATCAATACACCTACAACGTGACTGGCTTACTGAAAGTATTTATTATATATGAATATAATGGTAAATGGTCACTATTTCTACAGATTTATTTTTTTTAATTGTTTAGGATTTGCTCTAGATAAGACCTGTTGTAGCAGGGTTTTCTTTTTGGTATGGCATTATTTTGTCTTCAGAAATAGCATGATCTATTCTTTTCTTGTCAATCTGCTATGATTATTAAACAGCTCTACAGTGTTTTCTTATGACTTACATCTCAACAAAGTATCATGGACCTAGCAAACCCATGGAAGCATACTGAATAAAATCCGTATCTTGATTTTGCTAAAACTGAAATGTGCAAGTTGGTTGTACACATTGCATACATAACAAGGAAAGTAGTCTTTTTTCTTTAGAAGATGTCTAGAAAATTAGGTCAATAATGCAAGTGTGAAAAAATGACGGCTCCTGATCTTTTCACTAACCCGTTGTCAGGATTTGTTCAGGCTACTGCTTAAACTTTGAAGAAACGAGGTGAACAGCCCTGCAGCTATACATTTTCAATGTGCCCTGCAGCCCATCGGTAATGATTTAGCTTCCCTGTAGCCTGTAGGTGTATTGATATCGCTCGAGTGCAAAGGTTTTGCATCATCGTTGTATGAATAAACTATTGTTACATTGACCATGTGACATGTGATTTTGCCTCCAATTGTATGGAAGTTACAACCTTATGGACCAAAGCTTGTGTAATGGATTATAATCTTTCCAAGTTTGCATCTCCTTGACTTTCTCTGCTTGTTACGTTTGCTGGTCAGTGGGCACATCTCTGTGTCCAAATAACAATTTAACTGATCCAATCCATACCAACCATAGCTGTAATTGATTTTGTCTCTAAAAAGATAGGTGACACTATTGAAGTGTGAAAAAAGGTCCTATTAGTATTCTCGAAGTAAATAAAAAGACAAGCGAAAAAAGTAATAGTTGGGAGACCTGTAGTAAAATGTTGTGTTACTGATCTTTTATAACAAAGTGCACCTGAGTTTTTCCCATCACTATTTTTGATCTGGCCTCTGTGTGAATGCAAGCAACACACTTGTCAAATATATGCTTTATCAATTGACTTTATGATTTTCAAAAAGACAAACTAATTGTCTCTGAAGGCAGAGGAAGAAGAAGCTAGGAAGGAGGCTACAAGACGTCCTTTTGATCCTAAGACATGGTGCAGAAAGTTAGATGTGCTGATTATGAAATGTCAATGTGTGCTCAATCAGACTCAGCTCGGAGGGAACCTGATCAGGCTCGAACAACCCAATCAGCCCTCATAAAATGATGATTGGCAACAGATAGTCTATACATTTTGATCCGGTGGCATGGGCATTCACCTAGTTATTAAAAAAAAAGAAAAAAAAAAAAGCAATTTGACATGTTATTGCTCAGTTACAGGCATGTAGGCCTTATATTATAAGAATGAATCAGATATAATGAACAACATGTTCAGTTTAGCTCCTTCTGCCTTGTAATGTAAACCACAGTACTTTCTTGCATTCAGTTATAATTTTCTAATGGTTCCTTTGATCTCATGTGTGAACTTTCTTGTGTTGTTATTTCTTCTGATCTAGGTGGTCACTTCCACTGCCTTAAGCCCCATCTCGCCACGTGACCTGATTGCGGCCTTGTGGACACAGCACGGAGCAGGGTTGTGCCACCTCTCTGAGTGCCATAGGCTTGTGCATAGGTATACACACGCAGGTGGCCATGGCATCGCGTAAGCTTCTCATGGACCTCACAGCTGGGAGGCGGTTACAATACCACACTCAGCAGCTATTCTGGGCCACCAGTCTCCCCTGAAGCTACCACCTCTCGGTCCTCGTGATGGCCGCTGCAACGGCCTCGGCTATCCAGCAGGTCTCCAGCAGCTCTTCTGTTCTCTTCAAGGACCATCTCGTCGACACAGCCCGTGACACAGTCCGCAGGAGATGTTTCTGGCTCTGGCCCATCTGCAGTGGATCACAAGTTTGTTTCTTGACCTTGCAGTCTTAGCACATTGATCCATTAATGCATTTTTGTGTAATTAGGATTGCTTACAAATATGAATATGGAGAAATTGAACACTTAGATGGTATGTGTAGGATGTTTGATAGAGCAATTTTTGTTAAGATTTGAGTCATTTGAATATATTGAAACAAAGATTTGAGTCATTTGAAATTCTCTACAAATCCCAACTTGCTTGGAACTATGAATATTTTGTTGTTATATTTGTCATCTCCACCTGGGTCAATCAGGTATCCCTAAATTAGGTACTCTGAACATTCTGTAATTTGCCAAATAGTGACAATGGATGCTAGATAGGAGAGACTACAGTTGCTTGAATTAACAAATGGATATGTAGAAAGTTAGGCCAGCTACTGGTATTAGTTGATTACAACAATATGTAGAATAAAATTTGACCTTCAGTATGTTTAGCTGATTTTTACTTTAGAGTTTGGTTATCTGAACTTAAGTTATTATATGATTTTTTTTTCGCATGGGGTAGTTGGTGATTACGATTGTGTACATTGAACAGGTTGGCAATGCAAGAAGATGAGTTTCACAAATTAGCAGATGAGACGATTCATGATTTGCTTGAAAAACTTGAGGTAGTGAATCCTCTTTGTTGTGGCCTTCAAATATTTCGAACAACATGTTAACTCAGCATATCTCTGACTAATACTACTCTTCATGTCTCTTTTTAGGAGTATGGTGACTCCATTCAGATGGATGGCTTTGACATAGAATACGGGGTTAGTTGCAACACGCGATAGTGAATCATGCAATCCTTGCTAGTATGTGTTTCCTTTTTCATGTATTTGATATTGATGCATCCTTCTTTTCTTGGACATTTTAGAATCAGGTTTTGACATTAAGGCTTGGGGATTTGGGGACATATGTTATAAACAAGCAAACTCCAAACAAACAAACAAACAAATCTGGCTAACCTGTGAGGTACAGCAATGCTATGTTAATATCTCAGTTGTTGTCAATAGACACCTGAATTTAATTGTCATCGTCTTGTTTGCCATGTTTTATATCCTCCTTTGTCAAGGTAGAGGCATATTATATTACACTAATAGTTAATTTTACTGGTATCATGAACCTGTCACTTTTAGGAGCTTTTTTGAATAGAAGATAATAATGACCCTTTGTGATATGAGGTTTGGTTTATCCCAATATGGTTATTTGTCTTGTCTTGTCGACTTAAAATTTATTCATACTTAATTTCCAATCAAATAGGCCCGCGCTTGGGTATCCTGTACAATACCAAAAGCTCTTTCCTGAACCTGTATGCCATTTTTATTCTTATATAAAATGCTATCTCGATATGAATGCAGTGGGCCTTCTAGGTTTGATTGGGATGCAACAACTAACGGTTGGATATACAAGCGGACTGGAGTGAACCTTGTGCAGCTTCTAGAGAAGGAGATCGGTGAGCTTTGTGGTACTCCAGTAGAACTTTCGTAACAGCGCTGGAAATGCCACACTGCTAGGTTGTATGGAGAGTAGTGCTCTGAATGTTGAAGTGTAATATGGTTTGTCACAGCCATTTTTTTTCTACACATTTGCCAACAGTTTAGAATAAATAACTTGCCCTCTCTGGTAACGGGAAACTGTATTATTCACGTGGCTCATATCTTTGTTTTGATATTCTCTAGAGATGCTCGTGGCGCTTTGTAATCTATTTTTCAGCTTTTGTCAGTGTCATAATCTGAGCAATGTCAGCCTGTCCACATTGTTATTTCTCAGTATCACATTGGAGTTGAACTTGCAAGATGGCAAAATATCACTATATTCTGTTGTACCAAGTAACAAGGACAAAATTACATCAATGCTGAAACATGGCGACACAATTTGCTACTGTAGAAACACCAATCAGGCCGCCGCCCAAGCTACCAACTCGGCAAGTCGCTTATTGCCCAGCAACGAGCATCATCAACGCTGCTGCCTGTGCATTGCGGCAGGCCGGCACCGCCCGCAATGTTCGTCGTTTTTTGGGGTTATATAAGGGCAAGGCCAACCAGAGCAGTAGTTCCTCACTGTGGTCTTTTCTACCTTCATGTCCGTTTTTTCCGTCTCTTCTTTTTGTGCGTGGAGAAGACTCTCTCCTAAGGGGTGTTTAGTTGGTAAAATATTTTGGGTTAGGCTACTGTAAAACTTTTCGTTAGGGCAAGGCCAACCTAAGCTATCGGAGCCTGCAAAAGAACTACTTGACACTCTGCAAGCCACCACTTTACCTCCAGGTGGCATCTAAGCCTACCTGGTCGGACGAGACCACCAGCGGACTCACCGCGTTGGGCATGCCCTAATGGGCCCGTCGGTCGGCCTTGTCGCCGTTTTGCTCATAGTTAAGCTGGAGGACTTCATCTCCGCGAGCATGGGCTTCCTTTTCTAGATGAAGTTTTTTTTTTTTTGGTTTTCTAGATGAAGTTGGAGGGTGCAAAACCAAATAGCCCCGTGTCTCTTATATATAGCCAAGAGGCCAAGGTTCTCCCGGCGCCTCCATCTCCTCCTTTCTCGGACCGATCTCTTCTGGTAAGTAGACCCTACCTATCTTTGAGTTCGTTTCATCAAATCTATAAATCCATCGGCATAGAACCCTTTTTGTTATTTCGTAGGTGCGCCGAGATTGAGAGCCGAGATGGCTGGCCGCTTCGTCTTGCAGAAGTTCGCCTCCGGGATGTCTAGGTCGACGAGCCTCCTCAGCGCTCACGTGTCTGCTTCTGCTAGGGCCACTACTCCGGTCATCCCCGGTGCTTCGGTACATACAAAAACTCTGGTTGGGAGAATTTCTCGTCAGTTGAATTATATGCTTGGAATTCCAACACCAGCTTCAGCACAGGATCTTACTGTGTTTATGCACTAATGTCCTTGCTAGCTGGAAATTTGTCCAGTCTCCTTGTAATTGTTCAAATTTCTGAATTTTCATAAGACAACTAAAGTTCTACTTTTTTTTGGTTGCCCAGGAGCTGGCATCAGAACCCTCAGCAATGTCTTCCTTAGAGCTGCAGCTCATCCCGGCACGGCGGTTCCTGGCAGCCACGTGCTTCATGGCTGTGTAAGTAGCTACCTTTTCTTGTTCACTCTATTCAATTACTGAAGCCCTTTTCACATGTAAGTTGGCCAAGTTTGTTAAAAAGGTCAAAATCAATGAAAGTTCTTGTTAGCACTTAGCACCCTCTCACATAGGTTTTGGCATTAGAAATCTCCGCAATCTTCTTTTCCATTGTTCATTCAGGCATGGTGATTCCTAGCAACCATGGAACTGATGGCTTTGTAATTTTCTTCTAAGATTTCTGTGACCTATGTCTGCTTTTGGGGTGATAGTATTGACATAGCAAGGGTTGTAACCATCCAGTGTTATGTTGTCAGAAAGTCAACTCGCAACCTTTTTTTTAACTCAGTTTGAGCTTGCAACCTGGTGTTATTATCAAGAATTGCAGTGCTTGCTGTTTCTTTTTCTTCTTTTAATCTTATTTAGGACGATCTTGGTTGTTAGTGTGATGAGATTACATCATTGTCGATCACTTTGTATTAGGAATGAAACATCTATCACAAATATTCATTCTAACACCTGATCCGGCTTAACTGCCTAATGCAGGGTGCAAGGTACCTCAACACATTCTCATCCTCCCATGAGGCTGCTAAAACTGGCTGGTGGGCACGAGAGTGCAGTCAAAGTAAGCTCTAGTAATTTTCATCTGATGAATTGTGAATGATTGTGTCTATTGTGTTCAACCATACTTGTTATTTTCTGTATGGATCTTTCTGCTTCTTGTCCCTTTTATAAAGGAAAATCGAATTGTTGGCAATTGACAATACAAGATTTTGCAAACACTAAAATGGGTAGTAGACCAATACTGACATGTAAAGGCATGAAACAGAGTAGCTTCTGTGGAAAGCAAAGCTAATGGCATTGAATAAGAATTGTTTTTTTGAACATTACCATGAGAGCATCATGTAGTTTGGTTTAAGATAAAACGCAGGTGCTGGTTATGCCATGTACCGTGTTTTTCTGCTCTATATTACCTTTTGAACTGACCAGTTTAGTCAAGGCATGTTAAGGTGTTTTTTTTTTGAAAGCAAACGGGGGGAGAGCTTCCCCACCTAAAGGCATATTAAAGTGTAGGTATACACAAATGAGTAAAGTGTAACTTTGATTGTTAGTCTTAAAATGAGTGTTTGTTTTTTCTCTCTTTTTATTTGCCTTACCATTGCATAATATCATGTTTTGAAACAGCAACTTGGTGAATGAATATGCAAATTGAGTATTGCAGGTTTATTCATTTCATTTTTTTCCCCTGATTTGCAGCCTAGAACTGAGTCCCTTGCCGCATATGTTCCTGGTGACTGCTATTGGTTTTGTTTGGTTAGAATATGAAAGAAACAGGAGCATTGTCCCAGTTGCTCATTGCTCAGGATGCTGCAACTGCATCGGCAGTCGTTCTAAATCCTAAGGTGCAATGGAATTAGGAGTGCAAGTTGAATCAGTCTAACGTGGTCTTTTGGAGTGCTTCTAGCTTGCCGTACTCAGTGGCTAAGCTAGGTCAAAACTGACCGTGGGGCACACTCTATCAAATATAAAGGAATGTATACATTTGAAAAGGAAATACATGAAAAATTAGAGATATGTATTAGTAAAGTTTATTTTTACCATGGTGCACGTGCACCAGGGAAAGCCAACGTGGCTTCGCCCCTGGCCGTACTGTACTTAACCTTTCCCCATTCGTGACTTAATGTGCTGCTTCAGTACTGTACTTTGCTAGACAGCCGCAAATACTTTGCTACTCTTTCGTGACGCGTGCCTGTAACAGAATGATATGCGATTGGATGCATGTGTCTCAGAATGGCCGAGATTCTTGTGCTTGAACAAGTCTGTTTTGAATGGATTTGTACGCTTTTCTCAAGTTGGCGAGTAGCGCTCACATCACATCATAAGAAGTCTTACATTCTGATGCCATTCTGATTTGGACCATCGGATCAGGGGAAAAAAAAGAAGTGGACAATTTTGGGGAATTAAATTCTACGATACGCACCTCGAGACTTCGATCCCTTTGCACGGCTGTCCATCACAGACGAGGCACAGCACTTCTGCTGCTTGCTGAGATACATCTGAATGCGAATTGAATTGGCGGTGCAGATAGTGCGTGCCAAAAAAAAACTCGCTCATCCTCCTGCTGCTTTGGCTACTAGTTTTTGGTACCTTTTAATTGGTATATGATTTTGTTAGTATCATAATCTGAGCAATGTAGTCTATTCTTCAGCTTTTGTTAGTATCATAATCTGAGCAATGTCAGCCTGTCCAAATTGATATTTCTGAATGCATTGCAAGATGGCAAAATATCACTATATTCTGTTGTACCAAGTAACAAGGATCAAAATTACATCAACACTGAAACATCCTGTGTGCCTCTTCTTCCATCAGCTCAGGGCTCAATCTGACCATGAGGATGCAGAACTCCCTCTGATCCAGCGCCCCGTCCCCGTCCATGTCGCCTTCCTTCATCATCTCCAGGAGCTCATCATCCCGGAGCTGGCCAAGCCCGAGCCTAGCCGCGTTCTGCTTGAGGCTCCGAAAGGTGATCTTGCCTGCCCTGGGTTCCATCAGCAGCTGGAACCCCTTGCACAGCTCCTGCATCAGCCCCTCCACGCCGAGCTTCCTAGCCATCAATGGCAGAAAGTCCTGGAACTGCACCGAGGCGCCCTTGTCTGAATCCATGCCGGAATTATCCCGTGAGATCATGGCAGATTGAAGATCTGGCGGTGGTTGTCAGAGAGAGATTTAGGCGTGGGATTGTGGTCTGCGGTTTTGGGTAATGGAGGAGGTAGCCAGGTAGGTGTTTATATAAGGGAAATGAAGGGGATGGCGGCAGGAGAGGGAGGAGTCCATGAGGTTCTTGAATTGGGGAGCAGTCTCCCCATGGATGCCAACTGAAGTGCAGGGAATTGCAGACATGGGGCGTTTGCTGCGTACGGCAGTTTGTTTCTGCGAAATCGCACAAATTGGCTGGCTTCTGCTGGATCTCAAAGACCGGTTGCTTGAACAGGTCTGCCGGCTTCTTCGCTTTGTTTTCGCAGTAGACTTTGGAACGAGGGGCTTGACTACATAAGAAAAAAGGATAAGTGTTGTGATTGGAAGTGTTTGTATGAACACAAGGAGGTCAAGGTGGCTGCTGATATATTTATTTGATATAAATAAGCAAGAAATAGAGTTGATTAAGAGTCTGGTGGCGTTGGTTTCTCGCCGTCTTGTGATTGTACCAAAGAGTCCAAGATTTTGGCCGGCTCCTGGGTCCAACACGTCAGTCTTCTTGGTGTGCTGTGCACAGGAAGCACCCATGCTGGATATTATTGCTGTTGCTGCCTGTGATTCAAAGACAGGAGACGAGTTTGGATGAACGATTCAACGTGGCGAGTATGAACCGTTGAGAGGTCTTCGTGACGTGATCCCTAGGAAATTTCCTCCTAGGTTGCAGCCTAAGCTACCTTCTGACTCTGGATTTCGGTCGCTGTTCCTTGTGAATTGCAGCACATTTGCCTTGCACGTATGAAACGTAGAGAGCTGAAGCTAAGAGCGTCTACAAAGAGCTCCTTGAATCAATTCCCATTTTTTTATTTGTTATTTTTTGTCGCCGGTTAAAAATCTTCTCTCAAACAACTTATCAAATGCAAAAAAAGACGCCACACTTTTAGCAAGCTTTGACACAAAAATGAGTGTATGACATGTTGAGTAAGTTGCTAAGAAATTTTGACGTGCCGTAGCTCTGGTAGAGAACCAAACAGCTACCGAAGACTAAGCATTGGCGTGGCAAGTTATGGTCACCAACCAAACAATATACCCATAGTAATTGAAATGGTCTTTTTGATGATGTGCTTCAAAGTGACCTCCAGCAAAACACAACCATTTTTTTTACAAAAAACATTTGGCAAGCTTTTATTCATCCAAGAACATTGCTACATCGTTTTACAGTAGATTAATAATACAATTAGGGGTTGATCGACCCAAGCATAAAGCGAACGAGCTTGTAGCTCGATGGTAACACTCCCAGTGTGGAGCAAGCCCGCCTGAGTTCGACTCCGTCAGAGAGCAACTTTAGGTGTTGCACCAATCTCTTAATGCAAAACCACCAGTTCCTCCTGGTTAGGTTTCGCTTTTCGGTTTCGAAAAAAAAAAAAATCAACCCAGTTACATATAAACTTTTGACATAAACGCTTACCGATTCCCTGTCACAATTTTCAATAGAAACCTTTGCAAATTCCCTCGTCATAATTTAGTGCTGATGCCATTGCCGAAGAATAACCAATTTAACAACACTATGTCAGCCTGTGCACATTTTAACCGAAAACTGAACCGAGCCGAAATCTCGGTATTTTCAGTTTTCGGCTTCGGTTTCGTCGCGTGACTTAGGTTTTCAGCTTTGGTTTCGGTTTTGAAGCGCCAGAAACTGATAAACCGAGTAAATCGAACAGACCAAGGATGTGCCAAGTAAACCGAATAGATCAAGGAAATTTTGTGTAATTTGGCCCTTTTTTTAAAAAAAATTCAAATTTATCCACGCTTTTGAAAATAATTGTATCGTATCCCTTTTTGGTCGCGCCCGCGGGCCCGACGCGATATTTTTTCACTTTGTTTGTCGCGCCACATGCAATGGCGTGACAATATACGGCACATTCGACGACGCGTTCCGGCGTGGAAAAGCTCGTCGTCGCGCCACATGCATCGGCGTGACAGTACAGTCTCATCATCGCCACCGGGAGTGGCATGACAAGACTGAAATTTCAAAAAAAAAATCATAACTCTTTGATACGACGTCAGATGAAAATGATTTTTATATGAAAATTATAGCTCTCGACGAGATCTACAACTTTCTAGTTTTGAGTTTTTTCATTTAACGATGTTAAGGTGCTCAAAAAAAATAATATAAATATTTAGCACCATAATAATCGCGTACATCTATTTCTTTTGTATTAGAAAATTCATAAAATTTTTTTATTTTTCGCTAAATGAGGATACTTTTTATACCAAAATTGTAGCACTCAAAGAGATCTAGATGCTTGTAGTTTTGAGTTTTTACATTTAAAATTGTTAAGATGTCGAAAAATAGTATAAAAGCTAAACAACATATTAAGTTGTTAATACATTATGTTATTTTTGGAACATCATTACAACATCAAATGAAAACCACGTCTTTCGTTTGGGCAACGATGCAAGAGCCGTTAAAAGCCCGTCGTCGCATGTTTTCCGCATGCCCCTGCCGTGACCGTCGGGAAAAAAAAGACGGAGAGGACAGTGAACCCGTGAACCGGGACACGGCTCGGCTCGCTCGCCGCCGGATCGGAGGCCGGCCGGCCCCGAGCAGCAGCCAGACGCGACCCGACGTCCGGCGACGCGAGCGAAAGAGATCGATGCCTGGCGTCCCGTCCCGCTCCGATCTAGCCTGGACCGCGTGGTGCCCCATGACGCCTGCCGCTGGCATGATGCATTTCATCGCGGCTACCTCCTCGACTACTACGAGAAGCTAAGATAAAATACGAGTTTATAGAGAATAAATACATTATATAGAGAATAAACAAAGAAGCGCGCGCGGCCGCCGACCTGCGCCACTGCCTGCCGTGCTCATGCCTACGCATCCATCGCGGCAAGTGGATGCGTCGGCGGATCGATCCATGGGGACTGCAAGAGATCCTCTGCTCCACCTCCGGCCGCATTCGGATTTTCTGGGACCGTGGCGACGTCATGCCGACAGTTGGTTGCGACTGAGTGCAGGTTAGGTCGCCCAGCGGTGGCCATGAGCAAGACTGCATGCTATGCTACCCTCTTATCGTCAAATGGCTTTATGTAATCATGGCTTATGTAATCAAAACCAGGTCATAAAAAAAAAAAAAACCCAACGGCCGGCAAACGGGTCGCCGTCGTCCGTCAACGCACGCTAGCTGCACGTACAACAACCATTGTTGTCCCTGCTTAGGATTCCTGTTGTGCCCCTGTTTGCCAAACCGAACGAACCCACCACCCTCCAGCCCGTATACCATGTTATTATATAGAGGCATATTATATTATATCAGTGGTAGGCGACGTTCCCGTCGGCAGCGAGGCGCCTGTGGTGATTTCGTGAATTTCAAGATTTACTGGCATATTCCATCGAAGATGCTTATAGGGATATGGTTTGGCGTATGTGTATTCTTAGGGATGAGTGTGCGTCGTGTTAAACGCCTATGTTGTACTGTGTAATTAAAAAAATGCAAGTATATCGGGTTGTTAGTTCATATGGCTCGTAAGTTGACTCATATTGTTTTATTATGAGATGAGAGAAAAATATGGTAGCATATGGCCGGTAAGCTAGGCTATAATATATATAATATAATAAGTTGACTCACACTGTTTTATTATGGGATGAGAGAAAAATATCGTAGCATGGCCGGTAAGCTGGGCTATAATAAGTTCCAGCAAGATGGTGACGTTGGTCGCAGGCTCGCAGCTGTGCTGAGCATTCATCACTCAGGGATATATATATACATGTGGAGCAGCGAGCGGATGACAGAAACCAGCCCGTCGGCTCTTGGTTGAGCCATTCACGGATTCACCGTTCCTATTACCATGGCCTCGGCTGCAAGCAGAAGCCCGCAGCTCATCCTCCTCATTTCCACCTTCTGCTTTCTCCTACCCTTATCCTTGGATGCTCAGGAAACTAACAATAACACCGTAGCTTCACCACCACCACCACAGATCACCTTCAGCTTCAACTTCTCCGACGCCTCCAGCTATGATGATATAAAAAGAGACTTGCGGCTCCAGGGCAATGCGTTGCCGAACGGCAATCTGATCGACCTCAGCAGCGACGACAGCGGGCTCGGCAGTTCCACGGGGCGGATGTCGTACAACAACCCGGTGCCGTTCTACGACCTAGCGAGCTTCAGCACGCGCTTCACCTTTGAGAGATCGTGCCTGGCGGTCATCCAGCGTCGGACGGCATGGCGTTCTTCCTCTCCGGTTACCCATCAGTCATGGGTTCTGGAGGGGGACTTCTCGGCCTCTTTAGCGACCCTGAAGCGCGGTTCATTGCCGTCGAGTTTGATACCTACAAAAACGAATGGGACCCCGACGCCAAACACATAGGCATCGACATCAGATCCATCAGCTCGTCCAACACCACAAGCTTGCCCAATAACCTTACCCTGAATGGCACCATGACAGCTACAATCACTTTTGACAGCATCACCGGGATGCTGGTTGCCTCCCTTTTGCTTCATGACCATCCCTCTATTGAACCCGTTGTGGTTAGTTTTGACTTGCAAGATTCAAAGTCAATGTTGCCGCCGGAAGTGGCAGTGGGGTTTGCAGCGTCCACCGGCGTATACGCTGAGCGCCATCAGATACTCACATGGTCCTTCAACTCCACTTTTGCTGCTTCGACACCACCTAAAGGTATGGTACACTGCATTCACTAAATATCGATTTTTCTTTTGGGGCCTTTTACAGAAAGATCACTATATTGAATATCAAAAGGTCTATGTGACACCCGCCCTCCAAAGCCGCACCGCACAGCCCTTCCGAGGGGCGCGCACACGCATACACATAGCACCTTGCTTACACTTTCGCCCTCGCCGTGTAAAAGGGTTAACCCGAAGGTGATATGGCTGGAAGGCAAAGGCTTATAAGTTGGCTCCACCCTTGTTGGCTCCACCCTTGCTTAACCAGCAAGGTGGTACTAAACATGTGCACTCTCGACTCATAGGCCCCTATCACCACATCCAAATTGGGCCGGGTGTTACATACACCCCCTCAAAGGACTCGACGCCCTCGCCGAGCCAACTTAACCAGACCTCCCCTCTTGGCCACGCTCAGGCATCCAAAGTGTCGGCACATGTACACCCATGCCCGAACAACTGCGACTACACCAGCCCGTGAAACCGCAAAGGGTCGGCTTTGATACCACTTGTGACACCCCGCCCTCCAAAGCCGCACCGCACAGCCCTTCCGAGGGCGCCAAGACACGCATACATAGCACCTTGCTTACACTTTCGCCCTCGCTTCGTAAAAGGGTTAACCCGGAAGGTGATATGGCTGGAAGGCAAAGGCTTATAAGTTGGCTCCACCCTTGCTTAACCAAAGAAGGTGGTACTAAACATGTGCACTCTGACTCATAGGCCCCCTACCGGGCCACATCCAAATTGGGCCGGGTGTTACAGTCTATCATTGGTGGAAACAAAATTTTAGAAATATGGTACACTGCATTCACTAAATTTTAGAATTAAGCAAAGAAAATGGTTAAATAAACAATTGAAACTATTTTGGGTCAAACTTGTCAACTTTGGAAGTTTTACCTACTCCCTCCGTCTCAAAAAAGACTGTTGTTTTAGGTTTTTCATACATCATGTTTGATCATCCGTCTTATTCAAAAAAAATATAAATATCATTTATTTTGTTATGACTTATTTTATTTATTTATTTTATAATTTACATACAAAACTGAAAGTAGAAAAACCACAATCTTTTTTGAGATGGAGGGAGTACTAAATAGCAAGTATTTTGCACGAAATATTGAGTCTGGATTTGGACACCAATTTCTAAAGATAGGCCGACCAATTTGTCATGTGATTCGCTCAATATACTAGTTTTCTTGGGTCTAACATTAAAACTTTGGTCTAACTCTATTTGCAAGCCAACTGGTCAAATTGTCTAACCTCTATCAACCATTTTTTTGGTTAATTGTCATGTTAGGGCACAAGAGCATAGTCGTTCTTGCCATCTCCATGGCTGCTTCTATGTTTGCATTGTTTATCTGCGGCATTGTTTCCTTCAAATTCATCAAAAGGCACAGAAAAAGGTTAGCAATCTACCAAAAATGCTATTAGAATACTTCTCTCTCAAGATATTGAGCTTCTATTTTCTTCCAATGCTATAGCATCATCGACTCTAACTGAAACCATCACTCCTAACATTGATTCTAGATAAAGGTTCAAAAGATATGGGTGAGACGAATGCGAAGGAAGAAGATGAAGCACTATTTCGGGCAATAGAAAGGAATTCTGAATTCAGGGTGTATGACTTTTTGCAAGTATTGGAGGCTACAAATAACTTCTCACAAGAAAATAAACTTGGACAAGGAGGATTTGGTCCAGTATATAAGGTAAGAGATAGAACAAAATATATGGTATTGAGAACACAAACCAAGTAGAAGACTAGTCATAGTCCATGTTTCGGATGAAAGGGAACCTTTACCTAATACTCTCTCTTACAAACCTGCAAAATATATGATTCCAAACGGTCCTTTAAACTATATGCAAGTAACTGCATTTTTCTCATTAAATTCATGGGCTGGATGATAAATTGTCAGAAGACAACTGAACTCATTCACAGAACTCATCTTTTGAACTTTTCTCTAGGGCCGATTTCATGATGGATTGGAGATAGCCGTTAAGAGACTAGCTTCACATTCAGGGCAAGGGTTCAGAGAGTTCAAAAATGAAATTGAACTCATAGCCAAGCTCCAACACACAAATCTAGTTAGGCTCTTGGGATGTTGCTTTCAGGGAGACGAGAGATCATTAATCTACGAGTATATGCCAAATAAAAGCTTGGACTTCTATATTTTTGGTAACACTTCTCAAACATATCATAGTACAAGCTTTGTTCAGTGCTGACTACTAAAGGCTCTTATCTTATATGTATATGATTAACTGATTTGCAGATGAGATACGAAGAGTTTTACTAGATTGGAATAAACGCTTAGCCATAATAGAAGGGATAGCACAAGGAATTCTGTACCTACATAAGCACTCTCGATTACGTGTCATTCATAGAGATCTTAAAGCAAGCAACATACTCCTAGACCATGAAATGAATCCTAAAATTTCAGATTTTGGGCTCGCAAAAATTTTTAGCTTAGAAGATGCTGAAGGAAACACAAAAAGGATTGTTGGGACATAGTAAGTTTCTTACAAATCACTCTGTCCTAGCTTATAAAACCTAATGTGTACAAAAGTTTAACATCAAATTTTTTTTATGTACTTTCTTTCAGTGGTTATATGGCTCCTGAGTATGCTTCTGAGGGCCTCTTCTCAATTAAATCAGATGTATTTAGCTTCGTGTGTTGACTCTTGAAATCATTAGTGGGAAAAAAACATCAAGTTTCCATCAATATGGGGAGTTCATCAACCTTCTTGGACATGTGAGTTTTTTCAATTTTTTGAATACCACATGGGAAGTATTGAAGCTAGCCTTGGTTTTAAACCACCATCTACTGATCTACACCAAAAGATTTAGTAATATTTTTTTTTCTTATGTGTCTTGTTTTCCTTCATGTTGGTAGAGATTTACTTCCATATCTAAAACAAATCTGCATGTATTTTAATCGTTCTGTTGCAGGCATGGCAGTTGTGGAAAGACGAATTATGGATTCAATTGGTAGACACTTCGATAGGTGTTGAGTGTCATACACTACAGATGAGGCGATGTTTTAATATTGCATTGTTATGTGTGCAAGAGAATGCAGTGGATAGACCCACCATGTCAGAAGTGGGAACGATGCTATCTAGTGACAGTATGGCCCTGCCTGAACCTAAGCACCCAGCATATTTCAATGTAAGAGTGGGAACTGAAGAAGCGTCCGCTGGGGTTGAGCCATCTAGTGTTGATGTTACAATATCTACCCAATCTGGAAGGTAGTTCTGAAATTTGTGCGAAATCGCACAAATTGGCTGGCTTCTCCTGGATCTCAAAGACCGGTTGATTGAACAGGTCTGCCGGCTTCTTCCCTTTGTTTTTCGCAAGTAGACTTTGGAACGAGGGGCTTGACTACATAAGAAAAAGGATAAGTGTTGTGATTGGAAGTGTTTGTATGAACACAAGGAGGTTAAGGTGGCTGCTGATATATTTATTTGATATAAATAAGAAAGAATTAGAGTTTTTTTTTGAAAGCAAGAATTAGAGTTGATTAAGAGTCTGGTGGCGTTGGTTTCTCGCCGTCTTGTGATTGTACCAAGAACTTGGCCGGGTTCCTGGGCCCAACACGTCAGTCTACCCGGTGTGATGTGGTGTGCACAGGAAGCATCCGATTCCGTGCTGGATATTATTGCTGTTGCTGCCTATGACTCGAAGACAGGAGACAGGTTTGGAGTGAATGATTCAACGTGGCAAGTATGAACTGTTGAGAGGTCTTCGGGACGTGATCCGTAGGAAATTTCCTCCTAGGTTGCAGCATAGGCTACGTTCGACTCAGGATTTCGCTTGCCGTTACTTCTGAATTGCAGCATATTTGCCTTGTACGTACGAAATGTAGAGAGCTGACGCTAAGAAGTTTAGAACATGCCCAAGAGTTAATCAATTCCCAAAATGTTTTTTTTTTGTCACCCGGTTAAAAACCGGCTCTCAACAGGCGGTGGAAAAACGAACCCTGATGATGACGACTCATGTTTCGTCCCTCCCAAGTCCCAATCGTGATGTGTGAAACTAGATAAACAAGAAGTTTTTCAAGTTTCAGAAAAACCGGGAGCTCCTCGGTGCACGACGTGCAGGCCCCCCTTCCCCCAGGCTCCCGAGCGCCTCTCCCGGGCGACTCGGGAGCCCCCTCCTTCCGCCGCAAGCCCCCCCTTCCCGGCGTCCTCCGGCCGTCGCCGCCGCCCCCCCGCGGGGCGGCGGCGGCGGCCAGCCGCGGGAAGCTCTCAAAAAGGCGCCGCCGGCTCCCCGCACCTCCCTCCATCTTCTTCCCCCTGCGTTTCTCGAAACCCTGCCCCCCACCTCGGGCGGCGCGCCCGACGACCCCGTGGGCGGCTCATCGGCTGGATCCGCGCCGCGTCGCCGGGATCCGGGCGGTGGCCGCCCCTCGCGCCCCTCCCCGCCTTCCGCCACCGCCGCCATGGCGGGCTTCGCCCGGCGCCCGAGAGGTCGTGGGCTGCGCGCGGATCCGGGCCCTTGGGCCTTGATCCGGCGTCGGCCGCCCTCCCCCACTCCGCGACGGGCGAGCCGCAGCGGGGTGGCCATGGCAGCCGGGCCCGGTGCGCGGGGCCGGATCGGCCTGTTGGGCCTCGGGATCCGGCGCCGCGCCGGCCCGGGTTGCCCGTGCCTTGCCGCGCTTCGCGGCGGTGGCCATGGCGGCCGGGTCCGACGGGCGGTCGGCTGGATCGAACCGCCAGCTGATCTGGCGTCTGCGGGCCCAGCTTCCTCTCTGCACCCGCCCGGCGGGCGGCGCCGACTGGGCCTGGCTGAGCTTGCGGCGGAGGTGACGCCGTCTACCTTTCCGGCCGGGCTGAGGTGGGGGTTGCGGGCTTCTGGCGCTCGGATTGTGCGGCGGTTGGGGCGGCGGCCAGCGGGCCTTGTCGTCTCGCACCGCCGTGGTGTGGGGGCGCCGGCTCCGCGGCAGCGTCATCGGCGTCGTGGAGGCGTGGTTGGCGTGGTCGCCCTTGGTGACTTTGTGGCATGGAGCTCCGGCGAAAGCTTAGCCCGACATGGTCGGGCGGACGATGGCGGCATCTCTCGGTGTCGCCCCTTCTTGAAGGCATCGTCTTCGAGTACCCCCGCCCTTGTCACCGGGCGCGAGTATCTCTACTCGCCGCTCCTTCCGAACGTGGTGGCCTGGTCGCCCGCTCGCTTGCTGCTCCTACCGCGCTTCCTGTCTCCCCACTTGGGTTTGTCTAGCCGGGCGAACGTGTGTTCCGTCGTCCCGGTCGTTTCCGCAGGTTTTCCCGTCGAGGTGTTTCTCTTTCCGGCAGATGCTTTGCTGCCGAGGTGCTCTTTCCGGCAGATGCTTTGTCGCCGAGGTTGTTGGGACGGATGCTTTGCCGTCTCCGCCTCTAGCGGATGCTTTGCGCTGTTGCTATCTGCTCTCCGTTCGCCGCTAGCTTACCAAGTGTTGAGTTTCTCCTTTGTAATAGGTTCAGCTTGTTGGGCTTGTTAGGTTGAGGGTCTGCCCTACCCCCACCCCCCCCCCCACCCCACCCCATCAGTAATCCATGGATTACTGGGTGAATTCTTTTGTACTTTCCAACTTCCCTTAATGAAGTACGTGCTAATGCACGCTTTCGAAAAAAAAAAATCGTGATGTGTGTGTGTGTTTTGGTCTTCCATGAGCTGCGCTGATTTCTTTGCCGGTGCCTAGCTCCTGACACCTCACTGCTCGTGTGCTTGTGTGGGTTGTTGGCTTGTTGCCGAATAGTAATACAAGTTTTTTATTTCTTTTATACCAAAATTCTTGAGGATTGCTGGAGTTTATGTGTTTTTTAATGAATCAAAGTAAATTTTGAAGCGAAAGTAACATGTCCGTGACTTATCTTTTTAGTAATTTTTTTAGATGCTCTAAGACCCTGTTTAAACTGCTTTGGACAATATAGTAATAATAATTCCGATAATCCATCCAACTACCCTAAATTATAGTCGAAGAACTGGTTCAGATTATCAGATACTTCAATTTAATCCCTACTCATCACAAGAGTTGACGAGTGAAGGCACCGAGCTTTGTACAAGTAGAACACTAGCTCCACCAACCAATCAACCATCTTGTAGCTGCTATTTGCTAATGGAAGCTTTTTTTTTCGAAAGATCCGTGTTACCGGCTTCGATTGATAATTAAAGAGCAATTATATTTACAAGGCAGTCCACCTGGTGAGAATCACCACGAAAGCAAAGCCTACCCACGCAACACCACAAAGCAAACGACGACCCAACAAAGAAAAGAGACCGGAATTCCGAAGGAGAAGGCCATGGCAGGGCATTGTTGCCCGCTCAAGCATAACGCGAGCAGCTCCGACTTCCGACCTCACTTCTTGCCCCGAACCACGACCGAGCCGAAATCCACAGCGACGTCTTCAAGAAGGTCACGACGTCTTGCGCCGCCGTCGCTCGTCCAAGAATGGACCGGGTTTTCACCCGTGGAAAGAGCTAGGAGAAGAACACGACGCCCCCAAGGGGGAAAACGGCGCCCTCAGGCGTCGTCGCCGCTAGGCTTTCGCCCAAGGTGCCCCCCCCAGCTCGGACATCAACCCGGTGCGAATCTCAGCCAAGTCACCACCGCCGTCGCTGCCACCCACCTTGCTTGAAAGCCATGCCGGAGGGGCACCGACGCCCACCACCGCACGGCCCGGCTGCGTCGGCCACCCTCCTCGACCCGGTGAGGCGCGAAAGCCGACCATACTCCGTGTGCTTGCTGGTCCACTGGCGCCGACGCCGAGGCCGTTGCCGACCCGCCGCCGCCGGCGGACACTCGCCACCGTTCGCTGCCGACGACCTCCGCCGCCCGGCGCGGGCCGCGCCCCCCACAAGTTGAGCACCGCCCCAACCCTGGGCCACCAGATCCGGGCGCGGGGACCGAACCCAGCGATCCGGCGCCCCCATACTTGACGGCCATAGCAGCCATGGCCGGGCAACGCAAAGCGGCAGCAAGAAGACCTTTGGAGAGGGGCGGCAAAGAGGGGGCCACCCCTAGCGCCGCCGACCGCGCCTACCGCCCGGACCCGGGGAGATCCGGCCGCTTGGGACCCGGATCCGACACCCGCCACCGGGCCGGGCGAGCCCGACCGCCGCCGCCGTCCCCGTCGAGCTTGGAGTAGAGGAAACGCGCACGGGGAAGAGGAGAGCCCCCGCGGACGCCCCCTCGCATCGGCAAAGGGCGTTGGCCGACGCCGCCTTGGCCACGGGCGACCCTCCCGCCGAGCTCCACGCAGCTCCCACGGGGATGGGCCGCCAGCGCCAGCGGCGCCACCAAGGAGAGAAGAGAGGCCCCGCCGCCGCCGTCCCCGCCGGCCGGGCGGCCTTGCCCGCGGCCAGCTCAGGCGGGCGTGGCTGGAGGAGGAGGGGGATGTGTGGTGGCGGCGCTTAGGTTTCCGGGAGGCCGCCCGTGTCGCCCGCGCATGGGGGCGACGCGGGGGTCGCGTTTTTCTTGCTGCCCGCCAATTTCCTAGTGGAAGCTTTTATTTCCGTTTGTGTGGCAAATGACATGTAGTCCCTTATTTTGAGTTGCAGCTCCTCATTTAATACTTAATGCATGTGTCAAAAATTTGATGTGACGGGAATCTCGAAAAAATTTTGAACTAAAACATGACCTATGTTAACGTGATGACTTGGCGCAAGACCCGTAACGTTCCTCACGCTGTCTGCCTTGCTACCTCGTCACTCGACTAGCAGTTTAGCTTTCAGTCCATTTTACGGCTTGCTTGTCATTCACAAACAGGGACGCTGGGGCCCAACAGACAGGTAATCAATCGGTGCTAACCTGACAAATTTGATCACTAATATGTATGTTGGCTGATTGTTAGGCCAACTCGAGCATTTTAGGACCAGAGAAAAGCAAACAACAGTATCCCTATATTCTCACAGCTCCTAACAAAATCAGATGCACGGATACACTTACCAAGGAGTCTTTCTCACTGAAAAAAAAAAACTGAAAATAATATATCTCAAAAAAGAATTGTAAAGGAAATTTAGACAACAAATCGCAGAAGAGGCAACAACGATGCTCGCCTGCAGTCACAGGAAGGTTAAACCATGAACTCCACCAAGATGGGCTCCCTTGATAGTGATGCGACCGGTTGCTGGCTTGTCTATCTCGTAGAAAATTGCACAGGTGTCCAGTGAGCCAGTGGCGACCAATCGACTGTCAGGTGACCAAACCAAGGAGTTTATCCTTGCAGTGTGGTACAACATGTTCTTCACCTTGAGGCAGAATGATCAGTGTCGAATCCACCAATATTGACTATATCACTCAATCGGCTAGACCATACATGATTCGAGCTAAGGAACAGAGGAAAACTCCACATGAGAATGAACGTGGAGAAAAAGCTTTTGTTTCTGTTCTCTATAGAGATTTCAAAAGGTTTTGTTTCTGTTCTCTGTAGAGATTTCAAAAGCTTCTGTTCATGTTCTCTGTACAAATTTCAAAGAGACCACATGAAGACTTGCCTGAATGTGGAGAAAAATGGCAGTTGAACAATCGCCGGACAGTGGGCAGCCATGCGAGGAGTGGAGATCTATTTTGCATGTGAGCTTACTGATGAAGCAGGAGTGGTGATCTCCTCCATCATCTTACTGATGAAGCGCTTCCTTCTTTCTTCCTCTGCCCCTGCAATCCCGGACAGTGGTGACTCCCGTCTCTCGGTACAACGAACTGCGGCAAATCCAGGCCAGTTACGATGAGGTCGGTGCCCGCCGCTGGTTCAAATTGCTCTGAAACTAACACTGCAATTATTGCCTGAAATATGGGCGATGGTAGTGTCCTCAAAGACTCCAAAGGACGGATCTGTACATAGTACCCGTCGATCGCGTAAACGCCTCGCTAATCCCTCATGCTTGTTTGGCGTTCAGTAGTCTGGCCTTGCCACCCAATGCAATTACGCATCAAGTACTGTTCATCTCCCATGGGCGGAGAAGGTGGATCGGAATTAACTCTTTCCTCCAATGGCTGACCCATCCATGTTGTTGTGCAGTACAACAATACGAATACTGAGTAGCGACTGATGGATCAATTTCTTTCTTCTACATGAATATGAACTATTCCTTCACTGATCGAAATCCGGGCATGTCTTCTGATGCTTTCATTCACACCAGTCACCACTCATCATCATGCATCGTCTTGCTCCTCCCGTCTCCATGATGGCTGGCTATATAAGGACCCCTCGTCGCCATGGCAACCGCACACCGACACAAGCCACCATTTCTCGATCACAGCCTGTCACAAACACTCAAATTGCTGGTGTCGACGGTGGCGAGAGCGCCGGTGGCCATGGCGGTTGCGTTGCTCCTCGCCTTTGCCCCTGCTCCGGCGTCCGCGGTGGACCTGTGGTGCGGGACCTGGGTGACAAGGCCCGCCGCTTCAACGTCTTCAGGGAGAACGCGCGCCTCATCCACTTCAACCAGCGGGACGAGCCCTACAAGCTCGGCCTCAACAACCGCTTCGATGACATGACCGCCGACGAGTTCCGCTGCCACTACTCCAGGTCCAGGGTCGCGCACCACCGCATGTCCCGCGGCGACTGCCACGGAGGTCGCTGGCGCCAGAAGGACGCCGTCACCGACGTCAAGGACCAGGGCCAGTGCGGTATGTGCCTTGTGTTTTCATAGCGTTCGTTTCGTTCTCCTATTCTTCTAGCTGACTGATCGATGTGTCCACTCCAATGCCCCACGGCAGGGGAGCTGCTGGGCGCTCTCGACGATCGCCGTCGTTGAGGGCATCACCACGATCAAGACAAAGAACCTGACGTCGCTGCCGGAGTTGCCGAACTGCAATCGAGACGAAGAACAGCGAGAGGAGCCCTGCCGTGATAGTATCGTCGCTTGCCAGAAGAGAGGCAGCAGCAAGGAGACTAGTTACTTGCTGACTGGGCAAACACAAATCATCAACACAAACCAAGGAGACTAGTTACTCATCACAAGAGTTAACGAATCAGGCAGCAGCAAGGAGACTAGTTACTCATCACAAGAGTTTACGAATCAGGCAGCCGCGGTATACCTCACACATGTTAAGACTTCCTGTGCTAAACTAGCTACCACAAATCATCAACACAAACCAAGCAATATGACCCCCAGGTACTACTTCATCTTTACTCGACTACCCATCAGTATCACATAATGTATCCAACGAATCCTTGCAAAAGGTACTATGATTCAACACGTTCGTTTTGGAACCATTCTGATGCAAGGAAAGCGAAATGCCTTGCACTGGCGGGAAGCCCAAACCAACGCTTTACAATTTTCATGATATTTTCTTCCACAAGGCACCCAGCACAAGCCTGTCCACGAGCTCTTCCTTCGTCGTCACTGTATAGTGAGTAAAAACTATGTAAATTAACATCGTGCTGCAGTCACTAGTCATTAATCATAATGATAATTAAGCAAAACAATCGCATGGGGCCTGGGAAGGACAGTATTTTTAGACCAAAGTTTTCATAAACACATTGATGCAAAGTGGTATCTTCTGAAGTTCCCTTTTCATCTGGTTGGAGGTATCTTAACATGAGGTGTCCTATGTGCAATTGTCTTATTACCTCAATAATGAAAAATAATAAAGCTCTAGGCCTGATATTAGTTGCTGCAATATTATTTAGAATGACCTGGATCCAACTAATCAATGAATTGATGACTTCAGATATTTCATGACTGATCATTGCTTGTAGTGAGTTGCAGATCATAACAAGATGCTTATAACTAACACTGCACCCAAAGATAAATAGAAGTGTATAACTGGTTCACTTGTAAAAGTTGCTGCAATGCCAAATTGCTTGTAGTTTATTTCAAAAAAATGCTTCTAGTGAGTTGCAGATCCTAAAAGGATGTTTCTAACACGGCACCAATATAAATATATCACTTATAAAAAAAGACACTACAATGCCAGGCCAACTTTCCAAGATTCCATTATGGAGACATCAATCTGCTGTCTAAAATAGAAGTTGCAATGGGAAATAATTGCATTAAATTTTGGATCCCGCTTTTAAAGTCATACGAGATAGAGGCAAGATTTTCACCTTTCTTTTCAATGTTATATAAGCAGGAGAGCATAGATGCTCTGTTTTTGAGGCGTTGCGGGCGGGCGAGGCGCCCGACCCCTTCACACAACGCCTAGGCGTTTGTGGCGGACACCCTAGGGCGACGCCATACTCACATCATAAGGCGTTGTGAACTAAAATATCCAGAGCATATATACCTTGTTTATTCCCAATTCTTTTGCCCAGGTTCCTTTCTTCCCAATATTCAGGGCAAAAGCAGAGCATGTATGCTATATTTAGAAGAAAGCAGAGCACGCATACTATATTTAGAAGAAAGCAGAGTACACGCACATTTGAGAGACCACAAACAGAGAGGAGGCAGGGGATATACCAGGCGGAGGCTGAGCAGCAGATTGCGGACGAGCTGCAGGCTGCGGCTCCACTCGACACAAGTTGAGCAGCAGATTGCGGACGAGCTGCAGGCTGCGGCTCCACTCGACACGGACGAGCGGACTGCAGGCTGGCTCCGCGGGCAGGGGCGACCGGCCGGGTGGAAGAGGACCAGCTGAGCGGAGCTGGTGGTCCGCCCTGCCACCTTCTCGTTTCCTCTCCCCCGCATTCTCTTTTCCTCTCCTCCGCCCTCACTGCCGCTGCAAATGGCACGCCGCGCGATTTCAATTTCCGCGAGCCGCCCGATCTATTTATCGCGATCGATTTCCCACGCATCTCGCCGATTCCAGCGCTGGTCGGTGGATTCCCGCGATCGACTTTAGCGGACGCGAGCTATTTGCGCCTTGGCGGGCGATTTCCTGCGGGCCTGCCTGCTGGTTTCGCGCCCCTTAACCGGTGAATCGACATCCAGCGTCCCCGGCGTGGGGAAAGGCGTCCGCCCGACGCCAAACTACGATTAGGCGACGACTACCCGCCTAGGCGGGCGCCATACCACCGAGGCCGCGGCGTCTTCGACGCCCAGGCACTCACGCACGCCTTTGTCGCCTAGGCGACGCCTTTAAAAACAGAGCATAGATGTCTAAAGAAGTTGCAATGGGAAACTGATATCAGTTTGAGACATTCATACAAGAGCACGTGCTGCGCTAGACACAATCTACAGAAAATATTTTGTTATTGTGTTGATTCTTCTTTGAGTTCTCAACAAGTTTTGATTGCTTTTCGGTGCCTATCTACATTCCAATGTAATTTGTTGTATATATCTTTGGTTCTTTTTGAGAGGAAGACAATGCACTTTATTGTAAAACTCAAATCCTATTTGCAATTATAACATATGAGAGAAAAGACACAATAAAGGTCACTAAAGGATTTCCAACATACCAGTTAGGACACACCAGCCCACTTAGACACCACTGTTGCAAAAGCAACAACTCCAATAATAGCTATAGAATAATTAAGCACGGCTGTTTGACCCTTGATAATGTCACGCCCGAAAAATTGAGGTAGTTATACAACAACTTTTAAAGTTAACTATAACTTTTAAAATCAAACTACAACTTTTAAAATTTAACCACAACTTTTAAAATTTAACCACAACTTATTCACTCCCTTACTTTATCTCACATTTCGTTACTTCTAGCTCCTTTTTAGTGATGTCAAATTCGCTCTGCAGCTTGATGATCTTCATATTGTACTGCAAAGTAAATAGCATAGAGAAGCAAAATCCTTAAACAATATATAAGAGCAAAGCAGAAAACAAACAGCCCAACCCTAATAATGTGTTTAAATACCTCATGCAGAATTTCCTTCATATCAAGTTTATGGTCATTCAACATTGATTCAAGATTATGTTTCTCTTCAATGTCGGACAAGCAAGTACTCTGCCAAGAAGATAAACGGTAAACCTGATTCAGACAGGGATGACAAAGAAAATATCGTGTTGTGTTGACACAGTTTTATAAAATGGGAAACGGTTTACAACAGAAGAACTAGGAGGGCTGAAAGTAGCCAACCATGTTCTCTTTATAGACCACTCAACACTATTGGTGATGGTGTGGTGTTTTTTTTCAGAATCAACCTTAACACCTGCTCATGCGCTGACACAACCCCTAACTCCATAACCAGAAAAAAAAAAAAAATCTTAATAATCTATACTATAAAGGAGTGAAGAAATTGGAAAATCATTGTCACCATACAACTACCTACCCATCTTACATTGATAGGTGGACCCAAAAAGAATGAACTTAGATTGACAAGTGGCCCCACTGAAAAATGATGGCAGGAACATATGAAACAGGCGTGTTTCTCCCCTTGGCGCGCCTCCCACCCCACATTCTTTCTCACCAAGATCAAGCCATACCCGCCCGCGCGTACCCACGCCCAACCCCCTCTGCCCCTGCGCGCGGCCACAAGACCTCCCGAATCGCTGGGTCACACACACCGCCGGCCATAGGCGAACACAACCGGTCGCCCGTCCGGATGCCCGCTCCCTCCTCTTCCACTTTCTGATCCCAAATTTCTCCAGAAAAATCGTTGCCTGTAGCACACGCGGCCGCCTGCCTCCCGGATCCGCCGCGGGGGACAGCCTCAGCGGCGACGCGGAGCCGCAATGCGCGGGACAGCGGCCACGGTTGCTACGCCCTCTCTCACACCCCTCTTCCCATGCCGCCTCCAATGACGGCCGCGCGATTCTGCCTCCCCATTCAATAGCGTGCATTTCAACTAGTACTGGGAAGGAACAACAACTATTTTTCAAATAATAATGAACAAGGCCTAATCGAGCCTCGATTTCACATCTCCAAAACCCAAATTTCGATTTGACATCAGAGCACTGCGAAAACAAATAACTCCAAAACCCGAAGCTGTGGTAGAGATTGGGACGTAATCTGTTCAACCCTCGTCATCTGCCACTACGCGCAACACAAACTGCAACTCTCATATGATAGAGCGTACTCGCTATGATAGGCATAGGCCTAGGTAGAAAGATACGCCATAAGGTTAGGTTCGGCTAGCAATTGGATATAAAGTAGAAGGGGCTGGATCTATATGAAAGAGGGAGCACATAGGCTCGATTGAATAAGCAGGAAGGGCGGCAGAGAATTTGGCGCGACCGGATCTAAAGGAGTGGCGCAACTGGAGGAGGATGAGGAGGAGGATGGGTGGGAGGCTGTAGGACGGGAGAGTTAAGGGATAGCGAGATGGAGAGGTGCTCACCTTGTCGTTGCTGGAGTGGAGCCGGCGCGGTACGTTCCTCGCCGCCTTTGCGGCCGGCGCGGCACCAGCTCCGGTGACCTTCACGCGCGACATCACACCTTTCGCGGCTTTCGCCGCCGCGGCCGCCGCAGTTGCCATTGCTCGCAAGCCGCAAAGGAAGCTAGGGCAGCAACGCAAGTGGGCCGGTCTTAAACTGTAGTAGTACTCCGGAAAAATGTTAGTTTTTTTATATATAAAAAAATTGGGTGAAAGGCCTGGAAACAAATTTTCGAGGCTCGTGGCCTTCCGTCCCTTTTCAGAAGTTAAGGGTGTTAAACAGGTGATAAAAAGATTATTTTGCCCCTAAGTAAAAAAAAAAAAAACAGAATTCATATTGTTTATAATATTTTGAGTATATGTATTTGTATATATTTATACTATTCAATATATAATCACACAAATATTTTCAGCAAATCCGCACGTTCTCTCTCATAAGCATGGCTACTCTTTCCGTCCCAAAATAAACATAATTTTTTAACTTTTACAAACTGTTTTTGACCGTTCGTCTTATTTAACTTTCTTCTACAAATATTATCACTTTTGTTATGACTTACTACATCACTAATGATATTTTAATAACATTTAATTTGTTTTATAATTTAAATAAAAATTTTGAATAAGACGAGTGGTCAAACATAGTTTCTAAAGTCAAAGAATTGCGTTTATTTTGGGACGGAGGGAGTATGTGAGATATATAGCCAAAATAGTATAAATAGTCGGCACAAAAAAAAATATATATGCGATTATATATTGAATAATATAAATATATACATATACTCAAAATAATATAAGCATATGCTGCTATGTGAGATATATACGTGCGGATGTGTTGAAAATATATTTGTGAATATATATTGAATAATATAAATATACTCAAAATATTATAAATAATAGGATTTTTTTATTTTTGACTCAGGAGTAAAATTGTCTTTTTACCACATACTTAACACCGCCAACTATTAAAAACAGACGGAAGGCGCACGAGCTAAGAAAAAATTGCTTCAAGGCCTTCCACTCAAATTCAAAAAAAAAAAAAGCTCAATAATTAATCAATATATTTACAAGGTATTCCACCTAATTCTCCCAACATAAAAAAGTCAGTAGGATGTATATTTTTTTTTTTTTTTGAGAATTACACAAGACAACGCAGACGCTCATAACACGCACGTACACTCACCCCTATGAACACACGCACGCAAACCCTACCCCTATTAGCACCTCAGAAGGACTGGGCGGCCCGGCGGATCTGGAGATTCTCGAAGTCACCATAGGCGCCTCGTCGTCGACGGAACGTCGCTACCACTTAATGCATAACGCCGGTAAATCCTTGGGAAAATCCCGGGGAAAGGTGCGAGCACCAGGATTTGAACCCCGGTGGGTAGCGTCCCACCGACCGCCCTACCATTGGACTACAAGCCAATTCGCCAGTAGGATGTATATAAAAAAGGTTTTTAAGAAAAAAATATCCCTTGACTTTATCCATTAGATCAGTGAGTCCAGAAAGGGCCCGAGCCCAGTGATTCCTCTTGCTACAACAGACTAGATTTTCATTTTCTAAAAAAAAACTAAGGCTAAAATCTTCTTGACGGGCTAGGTATGATAGAAGTAGCCCAGCCCGCTGGCTGATGTATACGGGCTGTTCTCTGACCTTAGAATTGTCACATTAATCATGTGTGTCTGCGCATGTATCGTGTAATCTACTGCTCTTACAAGAACAAACCCCATTATCTATTTCTATGTAATTTTGTGAAGCCACGTCATCGAAGAGTCCCACAAGCCATTAATAAGCTCACATTTGTTGGATCGGTAAGTGTTTCATCTTTTCAGGAGTCGAGATGCTATTCATCTCTCCTCTGCTATGCATGAAACGGCAGTTGCAGCCATTATAGATCATCAAAGAGCCAAGGAGAATCAGACAGGTCGTCTACAAATGCTGCCAACGTCTGACGTGATCGTATTGCTTCAGCGTCAACCATATTTCAAAGGCAGCCGTTCCCATGATCATATCATTTGTTCCCAATATATCAGGGCCGTTCTTAATAATATCTTAGAATTCTACGAAGGTCAGTGATAGCCTTCTTCGCCACCGTATATGCTTTATGTGTTACGGAGATCTCCTATCTTTCAGCCTAGGTGAATCAAAGGACATGCCCAATTTGTAAGCGCGCTAGGAGCAATCTGGAAGTGTTATCATGCCATATCCTATCTTTCATGCATGTATCGGTCTAGCTTTGCATGTCTCTCTCGAATTCCATCCGTGTAAACAGATAAATACACAATTATTTCTATTCCTCTGCGTCATCATAAATCTCCTTGCAATTTGAGTGTTGCAATGACTGACGATCAACTCCATGAGTCTTGTAAATAGTCAGCAGATGTATAGAAAATCTCTACATGCGGATACTTTTGAATCTCTGTATCAATCGGAGCACCAACAATGAAACCAAGTTATTCTTTTGGTCTGGCTAGAGAAAAAATATTTTCATGCCATGCTATCACGAGAAGCTAGCCCGCGGCGAGGAGCCGGCGCTTCTAGGTAGATCCCCGGCGAGCGAGGATGGCGCAGCCAGGCGGTACCGCAATGGGCGCGCATGGGCGTTGCCAGGCGGTCTCGCGGCGAGGAACTGGCCGTGCGTGACAGCGCCGCCAGGCGGGCTAGCGACGCGCAGCTCTCGGCGTGGACGCCGCTGCCAAGCGGACTTGGGTGCGCGCCGCCGGCGTGGCGAGCAGGGGCGACGCCACATGCACTTTCCCTGGTGCACGGGCACCAGGATAAAAAACAAAATTATCACTACCTAGTTTTAATTCACCATGAATTGCTATCAAATTATGACTTTTTTCTTAGTAGTGCACCGCCATAAATTTATGGTTGACTTTGCCAGTGGCGGCGAGGAGCTGGTCGTGCGGTGAGGCAAGTCCAAAGGCGGGAGCCGCCCGGTGCGGTGAGGCAAGGAGCGGGGTCGCTGCCGGGTAGGTCCACGGCGGACGACGCAGCACGAGCGACACAGCGAGGAGCAAGCGGTGCTTGCCTGGGCGGCGTTGGGTTGGCGTAATATTTTGGAGAGGAGAAGTTTTGGGTGGGTTGGCGAAATATGGAATGACAAGTCCAAATGCCAAACGGTTGGAACAGTTTTGCAAAATTGGGTTGGCATTTGTGATTATTTGCCAAGTTTCAAAATAGAATGGGAAGCAAAAGATATGGTCATCTCCAAGAGTTTTACAAATTGGACTTGGCAAAACACAATTTGATGGGCCTTCGTCATGCGGGAACGAGAAAACGCGTTGCGGGAGGACTTCCTTTGCACCGCGGAGTTTGCAGGTTAGTCTAATAAGAGGGTCAAAGAGTTGCTTGAATCAATTCCCATTTTTTTATTTGTTATTTTTTTGTCGCCGGTTAAAAACCTGCTCCCAAACAACTTCAAATGCTAAAAAAAAGAAAAGAAATGCCACACTTTTAGGGCCCGTTCGTTTCCACCGGAATGGAGGTGTGGAACAGTTCCATGTGAAATGTTAAGTATATTTATAGTAGCAATTGTCTTCTGAATTAATTCCGGCCCTTGATCCTCTCTAACCGAATGAGACCTTTGCAAGCTCTGACACAAAAATGAGTGTATGACATGTGGAGTAAGTTGCTAAGAAATTTTGACGTGTTGTGGCTCTGGCAGTGAACCAAACAGCTACCGAAGACTAACCTTTGGCGTGGCAAGTTATGGTCACACCAACCAAACAAACCCATAGTAATTGAAATGGTCTTTAGTTGGATGATGTGCTTCAAAGTGACCTCCAGCAGAACACACAAAATTTAAGTTGAATCGTTGCTCTCGCTAGTCGTACGGAAGGAAACTCCATGGCTGCAGGCTCCAGCAGCTAGCAGGCCAAGGATAAGGGCACAAAAGGCCCATATGCGTGATATACTTTCATTCAATTAAGAAGCCGCAATAGGCCTACTGTTTTCTTCCTCTAGCTGCCGGCCCAAAGTTCATTATACATGGTACAGAGTGATTTGGGGTAAAATTTTGTAGGAATTGAGCTCCATACCTTGCCATGCAAGAGCTCCGCCCCTTATTAGTACAGCACAATTCGATGAATTTGATTGATAACCATTTTAGTCATGCCCAAAATGAGTTATCTGCACTGGCAGGCTCACTGAGTGAGGAGAGTTTGGGTGTGAAGGCATATATATAGGCATTAGAAAATACCGATGGAGAGATCACTCATATGGTGAGGACTGAGGACCCCGGCGAACTCGCCACCAACAAAGGAACTGCACGAAGGCCCGCCAGGCACCAGGGCTTGGGAAAGGGGGCATGGTTGGCGTGGTAGGACGAGTGAGTGAGCAACGACGGGTAGAGAGTCACTGCTCACCTGCAGCATCGGAAACCTGAAAGGCGAGACTCAATCTAGGAGAAACTAGAGGGCTTTGTTTTAAA
Source organism: Hyparrhenia diplandra (assembly GCA_015847255.1). Classification (NCBI taxonomy): domain Eukaryota; kingdom Viridiplantae; phylum Streptophyta; class Magnoliopsida; order Poales; family Poaceae; genus Hyparrhenia; species Hyparrhenia diplandra. The sequence goes on along the minus strand of JADLZK010004534.1, from coordinate 29,378 downwards.
AAGAAAATGAGGCGCGTAAGTGCGTCTCCGATAGGGATCGAACCTAGAAACAATTGCTTCCACGCCTGAGAACCTAACCATCTAGACTTGCCCAGTCCTCAGGAAGCCTGAAAGGCATCAGCACACACTCACTAGTACAGGCGAGCTGTGGCTGCTCTGGGCGATTGATTGACCATGTGACGAACTGGTCTTCTGCATCTTTTTTATATTTTATGAAACTGGAGGGCCTTAGCCACTGCAGAGAATTTATTAAATAATACTCACTTAGTTCTAAATTATAAATTATTTTGATTTTTTTATCCATTTTACTATCTAGATACATATTAAAATTGATTAATAAAAATCAAAACGATTTATTCATAATTTAGAATAGAGGGACTAAAAAGAGGAGTTACATGGTTCAAGCCCAAGGCTTAAGAAACAGAGAGAGTGACAAAGAAAATGCAGCTAAAACGGCTGTCGTCAGCTCTGATCACGACCCCCGCCGCTTGGATAAGTGCGTAGGATAGGGGCCAGCAACAGCAACCAGCTGAGGCCGGGTCCTGCACGTCAAGGACCCAAGTCAGCTTTGCGTCATGCGTGGGCGTGTTGGCTTGCAGGGTCGGTCCTGAGAATTTGGCGACCTGGGACCGGAGCCATAATAAAGAGTAGAATAATAATACTCGATATGTATAAAAAAATTACTAATAAACAATTACAAAAAGCATTAAAAATGGTGTTCATAACATATCAAATATTTTCATTTTTCTAGATGCGTAATCTTTGATGATTGAATCAATTATATCAAAAAATCTTAGCCAATATTTCGTCTCAAAGTGGATAAAGTAATTGAAAGCTAGCACAAATTTATTGTGCCACGTACGATAGTTTAAGTATAATTGCGTTGTGTCGTAGTAAAAGGAAACCGAGTCAAGTCAAGAAAATATTTACTGATCGAGTGGGGCCTTGCGGGTCGACGCCACCAGCCACCGGCCGGCAGCGCACTGAGGAACGCGTTGCCGCCACCTTTGACCACCGCGGCTCGTGCGATTTTTCGCAGAATTGCAGGAGCTGCCGAGCTGGACCGCACGGGGCAAAGCCAATCGGTGGCTCGGTGAGAGTCACAAAAGCAGCCGGCGACGACCACCAACTCAAATCAACTCGCGACCGTGATGCTAGCTTAATATCATATCATATCATGGCACGCACTCATTACAACGGAGCCGGCCCGGCGGGCTCACAATCCTCCTATGATCGATCCGGCCAATCACACAAATCACCTGCTCTCTCCCACCGGCTTCCACCATTGTATGGCTGGTTTCCATCCGACGACGGTTGCTCCCGATCCGATGCGGCCTGCTGGTAGCATTTCTGTGCCAGGATGAACTGGACAATTAAGAGAGACATGGCGTGAAATCGTTTGTGTGTGGCCGGTCATGGGTCGTCAAGACTACTCAAGAACGCATACACCAGCGGCGGACGTTTCTATCGCTGGATCCGGCCACGAGCACACAACGACGTCATGGCTGTCGCGGTGGTACGCCTAGCTCCTTCTATGTCGAAGAGGCGGCCGCCGGCGACTGAGATTGCCACCAGGTATACCATGGAGGCGGTGGATGGGAAGCATATGGCCCTTAAAGTGAACGCTGCTACAACCGCAGATCGATCGGCGGTTGTGTTTTATTTGGCTGAATGTACATGTTGTCCTCCTAATGCTGATGGTGGTCCTCTTCGCCATCTTCTTGAAGCTCTCCGGTGTGCGCATGTGTGCGCATGGTAGGTTGTGCTGTGCGAGAAGATCACGCGTTGTACCAGACCACATGCATGCATGGGACAGAGCAAGCGCTGCTAAGTTGCCCGACAAGACAACATGTCTGAACAGGTCCATGAGGCAGGTTGTTTCTATGTACCCCTGTTTGGTTTCTTTAGGACAGAGAACTAAATTTTAGTCTCATCTAGTCTCTAAATTATCAAACAAAAACACTAAGGACTAATTTTTAGTCTCATTTAATTAGTATATAGTCTAAATAGACTTTTGGGAGGAGCTAGAGACTAATTTTTTAGTCCTAGTCTCTAGTTCCTAGTCCCTCTAACCAAATAGGCCCCATGTTGAAGTGCTTATCTTTTTTCGAAAGATCATGTTGAAGTGCTTATCACCGCTATTCTTTTGGAGCTTTAGAGAGGAATGAAGAAATGACGTGTTGGCATGTTGGAATCAATTGTGGTGCTCATCAATGCCATTCTTCTCGAGCTTTAGAGATGAATGAAGAAATGACGTGTTGGCGTGTTGGAGTCAATTGTTGTTCTTTTATTTTTTTTTAGAGAAGGGATTGAAGGAATGACACACACGAACGTACATCCACCCCCTATGAACACACACATAAAGCCTAGCCCTATGAGCAACTCCAAAGCACTAAGACGGCAAATCCGGAGATTCAGCACCAAAGCACTAAGACGATAGATCCAGAGATTCACGACATCACCACAGGCGCCTAGTCTTCGACGGGAACGTCGTTTACCACTTAAAGCATAACGCCGATAAATACTAAAATAAACCAAGAAAATATGAGCACTCATGCCAAGTCGAAAACTTAAATCGGATGGACAGGTTCCACCACAGGGGACCTAACCAACTAATCTATGATCGGTTCGCATTGCAATAATGCGCTTTCAAAGCCTTAACTTGGATTTCTAGGTGTAAATCCTACTATCGATCAAACTTGGCTGGACTGTAGTTAAAGCCTACTCCCTCCGTCCCAAAATAAATGACGTTTTCACTTCCCGAGAAACATCTACCGGTAATTATATTTTAAAATAGGATTAATATTTATATTACATAATTAGTATCATTGGAAAGATCTTTTGATCTAGTTTTTTAACAAATTTATTTGGAGATTTAAATCTTCTACGTATTTTCTACAAATTGAGTCAAACTTGTGGCACGAAAAACCCAAAACGTCGTTTATTTTGGGACGGAGGGAGTAGAACATAGAGTTTATACATATCTTCTCACTTTGTCTTTTTTTCTAGATAATCGATATCAAATCCGGCCTCTACATCCAGAGATGTACACAACCAAAAGTTACAAAAAGTGTAAGGACCGGTGATGTCGCCTAGAGGGGGGGTGAATATGCGTTTCTAAAAATAACACCTTAAATAGCGGAAACGATTAGTGTGAGAGTTTCCAAAAACTCCAAATCAGAGTATACAAACCCCCAAAAGGTTATATCAAAGAATATATATGAAATAGAGCTGCACCACAGAGGTTAGAAACAAAATCGACAAACTTGGGTGCTGGCCCTTCAATACCGGACGCGTCTGGTATGAATACAGGACGCGTCTGGTATGAACGAAGACAGCAGCCCACCTCCTCCTTTTTGTTCTTTTCTCACCCAACCTGCAAGAGCTATGTATATATGTATGTGTATAGTATGCAGTAGCCCTGCAGAAGATCACATCAGTTACGAATATAATGGGAGAGACAAGAGACACGATGTTTGTTTACCGGAGTTCGGTTCTCTACCGAGAACCTACGTCTCCGTTGAGGAGGCTACGGGCAGCCAATCCGGCGAGCCCTTCTCGACCACGTAGGTCACTCTAGCCGGAGTCTTTTCCAACTCCTTTCCCTCGTTGTAGTAGATGACTTCTTGCGGTCAAGTCGAACCGGTACAAACTTCCGAGGCAACCACAACTCTTGGGTGCTCTCCCAAGGACGCTTAGCCGTCTAGGACCGAAGAATCCAAGAGAAATAAATGCGAATCACGAGAATAGGCAATATGCACAAGTGCTCAAGGTGGCTTGCTCTCTAGTTTTGAATCACACTCAAACCCACACTTTGATTTGCAAGTTGGATCAATCACTCACTTAGAGAGGGTTTGGGAGAGTTAGAGAAGCTCAGAAAATCGCCACTGAGTCAGCAGAATCAGCAACCCCCGAAGATGGAGGCTTGTGGCTATTTATAGCCACTTTGAAAAACTAGCCGTTGGACTAGCCGTTGGGCTCTGTCAGTTCATACCGGACGCGTCTGGTATGCATACCAGACCTGTCCGGTATGGCCCAACGGTCATAAATTTGAAATTCAACTTTCTCCAAATTGATTTATTTTAATTTCAAACAATTTGTATTATGTTAATCAACATTTGCATGGTCAGAAAACAGTTTTTCAGTTAAGCTCAAAATACCGGGCCCGTCCGGTATGCACACGTCTGGTATGACCTGACCAGAAACCACCAAGTTAGCAAATTTGATTTTGTCGCTCAAACTCTCTCGAACTCTCATGGGTTGGCTTGAGCACTTATGTATGATCATCTATTGACATGATGCATCCCTCTTAATAGTACGACATACCTATAACTCAAGTGTCAAATAAAAATCCGACGATCGATCCGCTTGAGTTGCTTTTCTTGAATTGTAATGCCATGTCTTTGGTCTTTATTGCTTCGGGGATGCCAACATCGTCAACATGTTATTCACCTTGAGCATAGCCTTCTTGAGCACGTGACTTGATCATATCCATGTAATAGAGTTGTCTTCATGTATGTCAAGTCACACTTCAAATGTCGTCTAGGTTTTGATTCTTCATCACATGACTAATGGCTTGAATAGCTTCGACTATATGCAAGTACTTCCTTCTTCACTTTTAGCTAGGTCCTTCGGCCGAAAGTCGTCACTTGGCCTTCTCCTTTGCTTAGTACCTCGAAGTCTTTCCCGCTATCTTCACTATCTCAATCCAAATCGTCACTTGATGTCGAACCCGTTGTATTGCTTTATATTTACATGAGGTATGATGGAGCTCTCACAAACAAATGAGCCTAGGCTTGAAATCCATTTGCATTGTTGTCTTGTGCTTGAACTAGATTGTATCTACAACAACACATCATTTTGGCTCTTACAATATGTGACATGTACCCGTGAGATATCCAACTTCCTGTCCACACTTAGCAAACTCATTAGCTCTTTAATCTTGTTGTCATTAATCATCCAAAACCAACTTAGGGCATAGATGTCCTTTCAAAAAGAGAGAAAAAACAAAAGAGAGAAAAACCATGGTCTTATACATCGACCAGGACAATACAACAAAACGATATAAATGCTTCGACCCTCTATTTTGATCAACGAGAGAGCGCCTTGGCTTGCTCTTCACGCCGCTGGAAGTCTCGAATGCCGTCTTGCCGCGGCTCGGGAAGGCTTTCGCAAGGAAGGAAATTACAGCGACGCCTCAAGGGGGAATATGACGCCGAATTCGTCATCACCGCCGGCCCAACCCGGCTAAGCGGGGTTTTCACCAGTAATCCAAGTTCTGCAAAAGCACATCCAAGCCGAACCTGCAGACGATGATATGCCGGAGATGATCGGCAGAGTCTTCACCACCGCAGCGAGGCAACCTCCGATGTGGACGGCAGGTGATCTGAGCACGACGCCCTTTGATGTGGACGTCGAAGCCAGCTTGCGGCTGCCTGGGAGCAGCGTGGCCGGCGCTCGGGTCTAAATGCGACCCCCGCACGCCGCCATTCGTTACTGCAATAGGGCCCCTCCGGCTAACGCTGTTAGGGTGGGCGTCGATGGCCGGTGTAGGGGGCAGCTGCCCCGAGTCCAGATCCGGGTCAGCCACCCGCCAAGTCCCTCCCCGTCCATTGCAAGAGAGGGTCGGTCAGCCGGAGTCATGCCCAGGCCACGACACGGAGACCTCGCGAGGTGAAAATCCGTGACGAGCCCGTTGCACCGCCGCGCCGCCCGGGTCGCCATTCCGGGGCGGATCCGGGGGCAGGGCGCGCGGATTCGCGCTCCCGTGGCCCCCAGCTAGCACGCCGCCACCGCCGGTGGCCGCCTAGATGCCCGGCCGACTTCAGGCCGTGATCGGTAGGAGCTAAGGCTCCTCGCGCGCCGCGCCCACCGCCGGATCAGGCCGAATCGCGAGATCCGGTGGCGAGGGCATGGATCCACGCCTCCAAGCCCGCCGCCGTCGCCGGCCGTCGTGTACGGATCACATGCCCACGGGCGCCGCACGAAACACATGATCATACCATGCCGGGCCACCGCAGCCGCATCGCCGGGTAGCTGTGCAGACGCCGCCATTCCTGCGAATCCGCCATCGGGGAATGGATCCACGCTCCCAAGCCCGCGGGGGAGGGGGGCGGATCCGCGATGGGGTACGGATCTAGCCGGGCAGATCGCCACAAGAAGACCGCCGCCGTCGCCGGAAGAGGAGCTATCGGGAGGTGCCGAGGAGGGAGGGCAGGCGTAGGAGGGAGGGTAGAGGGGAGGGAGGAGGGAGGCCGCCGCCGGCCGGAGCCGGCGGTGGTGGGGGTGGTTGGGCGCCGGGGGGGGCCTCGAGTCGCCTCCCGTGGGAGACGACGCGAGGGAGGTCTATCAGTTGTCCTGAAGGAAAAGGAACTGAAGCCTTTTTTTATTCAAAGGCTTCCAAGGAAAAGGAACTATATAAACTATATTTATTTGCTCACTAATAATATGTAACGCCAATTATCTGTTAATCAACATCTAATCTAGTGAACAATGTCATCGTAGAGGTGCTTTGGGGAGATTCTACTACCAAAGCTCTTAGTTCGGGTCAATACTTTTGCTACTCATGCAAGATCTAATGGAGCATATTTGGTAGCACTAAGGTTGTCTCCAACGGTGTGGACCCAAAAGGGGTATGCATTCGATGGATTTGCGTACTGCACCATGAAAGAGTTAGGGACCCAAAATTTCACTTCTCCAACGGCTAAGGCAAATAAGAAGCCCGTATGGCCCCTAGCCGAGTGCCCCATATGGCCGCGTGGGCCGCCGCCCTTGCTGCCTCGCGTGCACCGCTGCAGACCCGCCTCGCCCGCGTGATGGGGCACCACCGGGCGTGGGTGGCTGGCCGATGGCGGCGGGTCGCCTGGTCATGCCATTCACGATCGCCGCGTATTCGCCTAGCCTCGCCGTGGATCCTCCTCGGAGCATCGGTGGCTCCTCGTCCTGGGTTCGCCGAGCCTAGCCGGCCACGCCCCATCACCTCCAAATTCGCGGATCGACGACCCCATATACCTCTGCTTCCACGCTGGCTCGAGCTCCGGTAACCCATGGCCGCTGGCAATGTTCCAGCAACGGTGCTGGGGTGTCTCGAGGGCACCGGTGCGAGCAAGCTTCTACGGTGGCGCAAACCAGTGAGTAGGCAGTTGCCTGTGGCATGTGGCGGAGAGGATGTGAGCGGGGCGGATGCGGCCAGCGCGGGCAAATGCGTCGTCTCTCTAGTCTCTAGGCAATGCAATTTTGCCTTCTAACTCACCTACTACGCAAAATGCCTCCCCTCTTTAGATCTTCTGTTGGAGTGTGGTTTAGATACGCAAAACAATTGTTAACGACATATTTTTGTGTTTGGGTTCTCTATTGGATGCGGTCTAAGGATCCATGTTCATCGAATAGCAACAAAATAGTATCTTCTATATCTATATGTACCAATAATAGAGAGGCAAAATTTTCCTCCACCCTTTTTTTGGTCCGTCCTTCCCAAACAACTTGGATAAGACTATGCTAGAATAAAACACATATATAACCGAAAGCGGTTCCACTTCTACGTCCTCCAGGATTCGGCGACATGCAATTTGCCTCGGTAATTGTATACGAGTTTGATCTAGCAAACTATAATGAAACTAGATAGCGTGCGTATGAAAATGATCCAAGAAAGGCCAGAGAAGGGGTCCCAGCCGGTCTCTCGTGTCGCGCCCTAGGGCCGCACGCACGTGGGAAGGAGGGGGCGCCTACGGTCACTATAAGTTATCTTGTCGTCTTAAAAAGTCGGTTAGTTATAAAATCGAGTTTGAGTTTGGTAGGAAAGAAGAGAAGAATGCAAATCCTATAAAGATCTCCAGATAGTTTATTAGGAGTAATGTTTTATTGGGACTATAAATACTAGCGACATTAATAGTCGGGATCATGAAAGAAATAACCAAAAGTTTTTATTCACTCTCTCTCCTCCCTCTTCTCATACGTGTCGATCTCTCTTTCCTACACCACCACTCCCCTAGCCTTGCGTCGCTGCCCCCTCAACCCTAGCCACAGCCGCTACCTGGCCATTGGTGACCACCTCGGGCGGTCACAACCATAACATATCGAAGGCACATCGATCCTTCGGGCAACGACCCAAGAGCCGTTAAAACCTGCCCGACCTGGCCCTGCCTACACAAACGAGGAAAGCAGACAAGTAGGATAAAAAAAGGCAGGCAGACAAGTCAACTCCAGCAGTTCCGGCCTGAAGCCCGGCGCATTTTTTTTCCGCAGGCCACTGTCGTAAACGTCGGGAAAAAAAAAAAGACCGAGAGGACAGTGAACCCGTGAACCCGGACACGATACTCGCTTGCCGCCGGATCGGAGGCCGGCCCCGAGCAGCAGCCAGACGAGACCCGACGGACGGACAGGCGACCGGACCGGAGGCGTCGCCGTCGCCGTCGCGAGCTTCACGGTACCGTCTCTGTCTCATCAGTCATCTACTCATCTCCCCGAAGAAGAGAAATGCAGCGAGCGAAAGACAGAGATCCCTCGCGTCCCGTCCGCGACGGCTGCTGCTGGCATGATGCATTTCATCGCGGTTACCTAGCTAGCTCCTCGACCACTACGAGACGCTAAGATAAAATACTGAGTTTATAGAGAATAAACAAAAGAAGCGCGTGCGGCCGCCCACCTGTGCCACTGCCTGCCGTGCTCATGCCTACGCATCCATCGCGGCGAGTGGACGCGTCGGCGGATTGATCCACCGGGACCGCAAGAGTTCCTCTGCTCCACCTCCGGCCGCGAGGAGACAAAGGCGGGGCGCATGCGGATTTTCTAGGACCGCGGGGACGTCATAGACACCGCTGGGCGACCTAACCCGGCACTCAGTCGCAACCGCCGGCGCACGCCGGCAAACGGGGGGTCGCCTAAAAAGAAAACTTTCTCACATTTAAAAGGCAAAGAAACATATTGAACAGAAAAAATGACTTTTGAAACCCTTTAATCATTATGTGTAACATAAAAGAGTTGTGATTTCTTTTATTTCTATACAACCTCTTAGTAACAAGAATATGAAATCATAAATAGCGAAATTTGTTTGCCTTGGGCGATCCAAATCTAAGGAAATAAAAATGTACTAATACACCAATTTTATCCACATCGAACTTAAATATTAGAATAGCGGATAGAGGCATCATTCAAGGGGTCAGGTCTACTTACCATCTGTTTGGTTGGAGAGAGGGACGAGCGGGTCGGGCGGACCCGTGCCCAGGCTGTTTTGATAGAAGACAGAGGGTTTGGTTGGCTCCAGGGGTGGAATATTCTACCCGGATCGCGGGGTTAGACCCGTCCTACAAAAAGTGGTGGGCGGAGCGAACCCAAGCCCCGGTTCCGTCACTTTCGCGCGTCCTCCGTCTTCTCTCCGTCCGTCGTCTCCGCCTCGCTCCCCTTCGCCGCCCGTCGTGGCTTGAATCTCGCGGACTCGCCGCCGCCGTGGGCTGCCGCGTCCATAGACCGGCGTGATGCACCTGCGGCGCTTCGTCGATGGATGGACGGGCCCCCGCGACGCCGCTCTCGTGGACGTGGCGGTGGATGGGCCCCCGCAACGTTGCTAGCGGACCCGACACCCTCTCCGGCAAGCCGGCCGTCCCACGGTGGGAGCCCGACATCGCCCGACGATTTCGCTCCGGCGATTTCCGCTCCCCCGTTCACGACGGAGGGCTTAAAAAAAGAAGAGGGCTTCAACGGAATGTTATTTACTAGAGAGAAGGAATTTGGTCGAGCGCTGGTGGATTTCGATAAACTCTAGGGGTCCCGATACAAAATGTTTGTCTTGGCTATTTTTTTTTTTTTTATGCATGTGGCCCAAGTTGTTAAGAATCTAACGTTGTTAAAGTGGCATCCATTCTTCTTCCTAATACCTACAACCAAACATCAGATGGAGCCGCTCCATCCCCAAAATCGATATTACAACCAAACAAAGGATGGAGCGGCTCCGCCCCCAAAACTGAGGATGGAATCGCTCTATCCTGCTAGTCTCTCAACCAAACACACGCTACTTTATCTTTCTTTTCCAATTTTATTTTGGGTTGATAAGAACTTTTTTATAACCCGTTTGTTTTATTCTAACAAATTTTATATGGAAATTTTCTGCTGAAGTGAAAATAGATATGATTGTCTCTCAGCCTATATCGAATTTTGGAAAGAAAAAAAAAATCAGAATTATATTTCTTTTATTAACATTAAGAAATAGAATATAATTAAAATGGAATTGTCAATATAATTTTCATGCACTTTTAAAATGACAGAAAAAGGAAGTTTTTTTTTTTTTTTGCAATCGTTATTTCTTGCCTCTATCATATCATGAAAACCATTCGATTTGTAACGTGGAGAGATGGCTGAGTGGACTAAAGCGGCATATTGCTAATTCGTTGTACAATTTTTTTTTTTTGTACCTGGGGTTCGATCCCTCTCTTTCCACCCCACCCCCTCGGATTATTTGGGACTTTCGAATTGTAAGGAATTTTGACCCAGATTTTCTCATAAGTAAAAATTTTAGGATTTTTACTCCTCACGCCTAGGATTACGTCCCGGGTCATTAGATAAGAATCCAAAGACAAAGAGGGAAACAAAGAACATCACTACTATATAAACAAAAAAGTTTGAGAGTAAGCATTACATAATCTCAAATTTTTTTGTTAAGGAATAGAATACCCATTTTTCCTTACCACACGGATCCACTAGGATGGGTTTTCTTTATTTTGACACCTAAAAAATGCAAAAAATCAATTAAGTAAAAAAAAAATACATAAATTGATTTATAATAAGCACTCTTATCAATATCAAAAAAATTACTTTAGGTATTGTGTGGGTGCCTAAAGGTACATTGAACGTAGGCATAGGGGGTATAAAGGTTGATTTATTGTTGTAGCTATACATTCGAACAAAAATTTCATCGAAAACTTACAATAGCTTGCCAAAAACCGCTAATAGAAAAAAAGAGTATAGGTATGACAGGCATAACATCTACGATTGGGTTGAAAGTGGCATAAGCTTCGGGTAATTGGGCGAAGAAAAAGCTAGTTGGCAAATAGAGCTCTCCCCTTTTAAAAAGTTCTAGGAACAGATCAAGGGAGATTTGTAACCAATATTTGAAGACTTCTAGTATGAGAAGCTAGATATTAAAAAAGGCTTAACTATGGAGTGATTACCCTAGTTCCCAAGGTTAAGGAGGCCAACAATATCAATATGTTCAGAACCATTTGCCTTTTAAATGTGGATTTCAAGTGTTTCACTAAAGTTTTGACAAACAGGCTAACTCAGGTAGCCGGTAAAATCATAGGGCCCAACCAAATTGGTTTTGTTAAAGGAGAATTATTCTAGAGGGAGTAGTGGTTTTACATGAAGTTCTTCATGCTAAATAAAACAAAAGAGAAAGGTCTGATCCTTAAAATTGATTTTGAAAAGGCTTATGACAGGGTTAATTGAAAATTCTTGGAGCAAGTTCTTATAGTGAGAGGGTTAAGCATCAAAATGGAGTAACTGGGTGATGCAAACTGTCTAAGAGGGCAGAGTTTGTGTAAACATTAATGGTGAAAGGAGTCCCTATTTCAGGACTTTTTAAGGGTCTGAGAGAAGGGGTTCCTTTATCTCCCCTACTCTTTGATCTTGTTGCAGATGCCTTAGGAGTTATGGTGGATAAAGCTGTAAACCTAGGTCACATCAAAGGGGTTTTAAGTCATCTTATACCAGATGGTGTTTCTCATATACATTATGTTGATGACACAGTGCTCATGATTGATGGCTCTCGCACACCTATAAGTAACCTTAAGTTGATTCTTTACTATTTTGAGTGGATGTCTGGCCTTGGGAGAATAGCCCATTAAATATTTGAGGATTCTAGTTAGTGATAAACATCTGAACATGGAGAAATTTGCAAATATTATGATTAAGATGAGGAAAAAATGGTCCTTAGAAGGGTAAACATATTACATATGATGGTAGACAGATTTTAACTAATTTTTGTCTTAGTAGCATACCCATATATTGTATGGATTTTTATGATCTCCAAGGGGATCGAGAGGGGTGCATACTAAGATGGATGGGATCAGATCCAAATTTCTTTGACAGGGTATTGAGAAAAAACTTCAAATATCACATGGCCAAATTCGAGATGGTATGTAGACCTAAGGACCAAGAGGGTCTGGGAGTTATTAATACCAGAATAATGAATGATTGTCTCCTAGTAAAATGAATATGGAAACTTCATACAGAACAAGATTCTCTCTGGTTCAGGATTTTAAAAAGCCAAATACATGCAAAGGGATTTTTTTTTTGTTCAAAAACTGCAGGAAGTTCACAGTTTTGGAAAGGGTTCCATAGGGTAAAACACTTGTTCAATTGGGGAGTGAGTTTCAAAATAGGAAATGGCAAGCTATGTAAATTTTGGCAAGATTGTTGGATTAAATAGGTTCCATTATGCATTGCCTATGAAGATCTATATAATTTGGCTAGGAATCCTGAGTGCTTAGTTTCAGAATGTATAGATGACGGGAATGGCTGGTTGATTTTAAGAGACCTCTTTCCACTAGAGAGTACAACATGTGGCTGAATATGAAAGATGAGTTAGGGGACTGCAGCCTATCCAATAATAAGGATGTGGCCATTTGGGAATGGGATAAATCTAAGCATTTCATTACAAAATCCTTATACAGGTTCATAATTTAAAGGGGTGCATCTAGTAGGGTTGCTGGTTATTTCTGGAAGAGCAAGATCCCTTTAAAAGATCAAAATTTTCTTATGGCAAATCTTTAACAAGTTGCAAGCAGCCAATCTCTAATAAAGCGAGATTGGAAAGGGTCAAGGAATTGTTGCCTAGGGGATGGGCTGTAATTTGTTGGTCACATCTTCTTTAATTGTCATATTGCAAAATTCATTTGGAAGTGTGGTGAGGGAGGTTTGGCATATACAAGAGTCGCCTAGATCTTTGATGGATCTAACTAGCAGACGGTTACATGGCAGGGGGCCTTTACCTGATAGGTTGATATTTTCATCTTTGCTTGCTTTGCATGGTCCATGTGGATTACTAGAAATAAGATGGCGATTGAGAAGATCTTTCCTAAGGCTCTTATTGATGTCATATATATGGCTATTTCGTTTATGCAGCGGTGGGCTATTTCACTTAAGGACAAGGATAGGAAGCGCGTTTGGCAAGTGAAGGAAGACATCTTGAATTGGATTAAGAATTTCACTCCAAGCAGTATTATTCCCACTGATGTTATAGAACTCTAGTTGCTTGTGAGGTCGAGGACTTTCTTTAGCTTTGCCTCTGTTGTCCCTGTTAAGCTTTCACGTAAGCTGGTTACCAGCAGTGACTCATGTAAAACGCGCTGGCTTTCTACAGAAGCCGAGTTATAAAAACTCGTTTTTAATAAAAAAAAAAAAAATGGGGGTCGCCGTCGTCCGTCGACGCACGCTGCGCCGACAACACCTATTGTTGTCCCTGCTTAGGATTCCTGTTGTTTCCCCTGTCTGGATGGATGCTCATCTGACTTCCCATCAAGATTATTGATCCGGTGAACCTTTTTCTTGCCCGAGTAGTTGAGACGAAAGACGAATATAAGCCTTGGAAACAGAGGATGAGGAGAATAGGGTTAGATGGCCGTGTACTGTCTCTCCAGGTGCACGTACCAACCATATACCAACCACCAAGCAGCTGCTGGTACAGCACACCACAACACAAACATGAATGGTTGGTTTAGCTGTCATGAGAAAGCACCACCAGTGGAATGGAATATAGTAGTACTAGTAGCTCGCGCTCCACGATATGGCAAGTTGGCAACCATATATAATTTGAATATTCATATACAGATAATTTATACAAGGTTAAAAATGTATATATAGAGAGATTTGTGATTGCAGCAAAGACAACACACCAAACCGAACGAACCCACCACTCTCCGGCCGTCCCGTATACTATGATAGAGGCATATACGCAAGTATATCGGGTTGTTAGTTTCTATGGCTGATAAGGTAGCCGATTATACTGTTTTATTAGGAGAGAAAAAATATTGTAGCATGACTGATAAGCTGGGCTAATAAGTTGATGGTGACGTTGGTCGCGGGCTCGCTGCAGCTGTGCTGAGCATTCATCACTCAGGGATATATATATATATATATACATGTGGAGTAGCCAGCGGATGACAGAACCAGCCTGTCGGCTCTCGGTTGAGCCATTCACGGAATCACCATTCCTATTGCCATGGCCTCGTCTGCAAGCAGAAGCCCGCAGCTCATCCTCCTCATTTCCACTTGCTGCTTTCTCCTACCCTTATCCTTAGATGCCCAGGAAACTAACAATGTCACTGTAGCTTCACCACCACCTCCACAGATCACCTTCAGCTTCAACTTCTCCGACGCCTCCAGCTACGATGATGTAAAAGGGACTTGTGGCTCCAGGGCTACGCGTCGCGGAACGGCAATCTGATCGACATCAGCAGCGACAGCAGACTTGGCCGTTCCACGGGGCTGATGTCTTACAACTACCCGTTGCCGTTTTACGACCTAAAGAGCTTCAGCACACACTTCACCTTTGAGATCTTGCCTGACCGTTATCCAGGGGACGGCATGGCGTTCTTCCTCTCCGGTTACCCAACAATCATGGGTTCTGGCGGGGAAATCTCGGCCTCTTTAATTTAAGCGACCCTGCAGCGCGGTTCATCGGCGTCGAGTTTGATACCTACAAAACGAATGGGACCCCGACGACAAACACATAGGCATCGACATCGGATCCATCAGCTCGAAGAACACCACAAGCATGCCCAATAACCTTACCCTGAATGGCACCATGACAGCTACAATCACTTTTGACAGCATCACCGGGATGCTGGTTGCCTCCCTTTTGTTTCATGACCATCCCTCTATTGAACCCGTTGTGGTTAGTTTTGAGTTGCAAGATCCAAAGTCAATGTTGCCGCCGGAAGTGGCAGTGGGGTTTGTAGCGTCCACCGGCGTATACGTTGAGCGCCACCGGCTACTCACATGGTCCTTCAACTCCACTTTTTGCTTCTTCGACACCACCTAAAGGTATGGTACACTGCATTCACTAAACTTTTGGGGCCTTTTACTTTAGATTGCTTTTATAATGACAAAGGTGGATAATTTGTTAGAAAACTTAATAGATACAATGGCTAGATGGTAGAATCTATCATATTGATGGTTAGATGTTTCTGATTCTTTTTATGATTTTTAGGATTTTATTTGCTAGGGCGTCTTGTGAGGATTGACATGAAGGCTTCAAAAGGAGCCTCCAATTAGTGGTGTATGTGGGTAACTAAGATAAAGATTAGATGGGTACTTTAAGTTGGCTTATAATGGCAAAGTGGGCGATTTAGATATAGTATTAGGGGCTTACTTTAAACTATTTTCATAACGGCAAAAGGTGGATATTTTTTCTAAACACCTAATAGATCCAATGGCTAGATGATTATATTCTCCCAAATTGATGGCGAATGTTTCTATTTTTTTGTGAGAATTTCTAGTATTTGTCATTTTTCTAGCATGTCTCTTGAGGATTGACATGGAGGCTCGAAAAAACCTCTAGCTAGTGATAGTAAGATAGTCACCAATCAACATTTCTAGAAAAAGGTTCACTACTCCTAGATCGATTCAATTTTATTGGGAAAAACGCATGTTTGATCAAAATGTCTATCATTGGTGGAAACAAAATTTTAGGATTAGGCCGTCAAAATCCATACAAGCAAAAAAAGTTATATACAATAATTGAAACTATTTTGGGTCAAACTTGCCAACTTTGGAAGTTTTTACCTACTAAACAGCAAGTATTTTGCACATAATATTGAGTCTAGATTTGGATACCAATTTCCAAAAGATAGGCCGATCAATTTGACATGTGATTTGCTCAATATACTATTTTTCTCTTAGGTATATAAATCGACACTTTGATCTAACTCTATTTGTAAGCCAACTGGTGAAATTGTCTAATCTCAATCAACCATTTTTTGGTTAATTGTTGTGTTAGGGAACAAGAGAAAAGTCGTTCTTGCCATCTCCATGGCTGCTTCAGTGTTTGCACTGTTTATCTGCAGCATTGTTTCCTTCAAATTCTTCAAAAGGCACAAAAAAAGGTCAGCAATCTACCAAAAATGCTATTAGAATGCTTTTCTCTCAAGATATTGAGCTTCTATTTTGTTTCAATGCTATAGTATCATCAACATTAACTAAAACCATCACACCTAACACTGATTCTAGATAAAGGTTCAAAAGGTATGGGTAAGATGAATGTGAAGGAAGAAGATGAAGCACTATTCCGGGCGATAGAAGGGAGTTACGAATTCAGAAAAATATGACTTTTTGCAAGTATTGGATGCTACAAATAACTTCTCACAAGAAAATAAACTTGGACAGGGGAGGATTTGGTCCAGTATATAAGGTAAGAGATAGAACAAAACATATGGTATCGAGAACACAAAAATAAATAGAAAACAAACCAAGTAGAAGACTGGCCATAGGCCATGTTTGGGATGAAAGGGATGCTTTCCTAATAGTTTGTCTTACAGACCTGCAAAATTATGATTCCAAATAGTCCTTTAAACCATATGCAAGTAACTGTACTTTTCATTGAATTCATGGGTAGGATAATCAATTGTCGGAAGCCACGAAAACAAATAGCGGCTATAGCGGCGCTATAGCCATTGAAACACCGCGACGCTATTGTCAATTTCCACGCTATTGGCGCTATTGGCGCTATAGTGCGATATTAGCGCCACTAAAGCGCTATTTCCACGCTATTGGCGCTATATCGGCGCTATTTTTCACGCTATTGGGCTATAGTGGCAGCAGCGGGCTCTGGCGCAATAGCGGCGAATAAGCGTCGAGAAAAGTCCGGCGCTATTTTTCATAGCCCGCGATCAAAAACATGGGTCGAAGACAAGCGAACTCATTCACAAAACTCTTTTGAACTTCTCTCTAGGGGCGATTTCATGATGGATTGGAGATAGCTGTTAAGAGACTAGCTTCACATTCAGGGCAAGGGTTGAGAGTTCAAAAATGAAATTGAACTCATAGCCAAGCTCAACACACAAATCTGGTTTAGGCTCTTGGGATGTTGCTTTCAAAAAGACGAGAGATCACTAATCTATGAGTATATGCCAAATAAAAGCTTGGACTTCTATATTTTTTGGTAACACTTCTCAAACATATCATACTACAAGCTTTGTTCAGTGCTGACTACTATAGGCTCTTATGTTATATGTATATGATTAACTGATTTGTTGCAGATGAGATACGAAGAGTTTTACTAGATTGGAATAAACGGCTTAGCCATAATCGAAGGGATAGCACAAGGAATTCTGTACCTACATAAGCACTCTCGGTTACGTGTCATTCATAGAGATCTTAAAGCAAGCAACATACTCTTTAGACCATGAAATGAATCCTAAAATTTCAGATTTCGGGCTCGCAAAAAAATTTTTAGCTTAGACGATACTGAAGGAAACACAAAAAGGATCGTTGGGACATAGTAAGTTTCTTACAAATCACTCCATCCTAGCTTATAAAACCTAATGTGTACAAAAAACTTAACATCATAATTTTTTATATACTTTCTTTCAGTGGTTATATGGCTCCTGAGTATGCTTCGAGGGCCTCTTCTCAATCAAATCTGATGTATTTAGCTTTGGTGTGTTGACTCTTGAAATCATTAGTGGGAAAAAACATCAAGTTTCCATCAATATGGGGAGTTCATCAACCTTCTTGGACATGTGAGTTTTTCAGTATTTGAATACGCATGTAAAAGTATTGAAGCTAACTTGGTTATAAACCACCATCTACACTACACCAATATTATGCCCTAATTTTACGAGAGCACAAAAGATTTAGTAATATTCTTTTTTTCTTATGTGTCTTATTTTCCTCCATGTTGTTAACTAGTACGGTTGACGTTGATGGTAGAGATTTACTTCCATATTCCATATCTAAAACAAATCTTCATGTATTTTAATCGTTCTGTTGTAGGCATGGCAATTGTGGAAAGACGAATTATGGATTCAATTGGTAGACACTTCGATAGCTGTTGAGTGTCATACACTACAGATAAGGCGATGTTTTAATATTGCATTGTTATGTGTGCAAGAGAATGCAGTGGATAGACCCACCATGTCAGAAGTGGGAACGATGCTATCTAGTGACAGTATGGCCTTGCCTGAACCTAAGCACCCAGCATATTTCCATGTAAGAGTGGGAATTGAAGATGCGTCTGCTGGGATTGAGCCATCTAATGTTGATGTTACAATATCTACCCAATCTGGAAGGTAGTTTTGAAATTCCATTCAGATCATGTTGAGATAACTTTTGTTTGCTCCACTGAAGGGGTTTCCTCCAAACTTTGAAATAATTATAAATTTGTAACGGTGAGACAATAATATAGAATGGCTTTTGTATGCTACTAGGTTGTACCAAAGATTCTCGTAGCGTAACAATGTATTGAACTCCAGGAATCAATGAAATCGCTGTTGCTAGTCTAGGTTCAAGTCTTGGTACTAGCTTCAGAAGGACGTCTTTGCCTCTGGTCTAGTTTTTCATACACTACACTCTGATGGGATTCAAAGATGGAATATACTATGAAAAACAGTGCTTGTTGCTTCAGGTCAAGAGCGTTTGATATCATTAAGCACCGTTATAGTGTTCGATGGTCTGGTTCTCAATGATTTTTCACAATTCATACATAGACAATGTGTCCCGTAAAATACCAAAATTGGAGTGGGGGTATCCATATGGCGTGGCAATGTTTCAAATTTCAGCTGCTAATTTTTGGACATAAGAAACCATATTCATTCGAGGATTTAATTACGTTGTAAGCCAAATATGGCATATTGGTAAAACAGGATACAAGTCATACCGCCTTATATATTTATATATATACAGTCTCATAAGAGCAATGATCATGTTAAAAATATTCAGAGTAACGACCCTTAAACACAACACACGCCTGTTGAACTTCTGTACTTCCATACTTCCATGGCCACCAATTCAGTGGTGCTACACGGGGCCCCTCCGACCGAGGGACGGGCAGATAAACGTTGTGGGAGTTTCCAGTTACACCGCTGCACTGGCTCTTGCGGCTTTGAGTTCCGTTGGGGTGCACCTGCTATACGGCGACAGGATCACACCTGCCAGGTACGTGTGCGGCAGAATAAAATGAACCCTCGTATCGTTCATGACTCGTGTTTCCTAGTTGTTTGCCGCTCCTATCTTGGAGGTAGCTAATGGAAGCTTTTTGTTTCCGTTGGGGGTGGGTGGCGCGAATCTACTTGGGTGCACACCGAGTGACACCCGTTTTTTTTTTCTCTTATTCTGCCCAGCTCACCCTGATGTTTACAGTCCTGGCACTTAATTTCTAGACTTCACCTTATGAAGACAGAAAGCTGCTGTCAACAAGCAAACCTTATGATGTACAACCTCCGAAATGGTATTAGAAGTCGTTTTTGGAAAAGGTTTGGGTCAAACATCGGGAATATAAATCATCAAAAAAAATTTAAGTTGTTGAGTTTGTAAATGTAAAAATTATATGAGTAGATTTGTCTTAAAAAATACTTTTGATAAAAGTACATATATATCACATCTCCATAAATATTTTTATAATAATAAGAGGTCAAAGTTGTGTTTTGGAGGCCGGTGTACATTTGTCCTAAACGACTTCTAATACCATCCCGAGGGAGTAGCTCGGTTCAGATATCATAACATATCTCAGTTCAAATCTAGGAAAGCCCCTGTGCAACTGATTTAGCTCAGTTTCATATATCAAACTGTATGAAAGCACTCCACCACGCCAATATAGTCAGCATAAGAAAGATCCATGCAGGACTCAACTAAAAGAAGAAACTCTAGCGTTCCTCTGAGATGGCTAGAGGGCAAACACAAGACAGTTCATTCAAAAAGGAAAGTAACACAAGGCAGGCATATATAGTGTTGTGAAACGGTGCCTGTACGCCAACAGGCACAACTTCACATTCGATCTCATCCATCCGTACGGACATCATACAGTACATGATTAGCAGTGTCATTTGTAT
The DNA here is from genome assembly GCA_015847255.1 of Hyparrhenia diplandra. NCBI lineage: Eukaryota > Viridiplantae > Streptophyta > Magnoliopsida > Poales > Poaceae > Hyparrhenia > Hyparrhenia diplandra. The sequence goes on along the minus strand of JADLZK010004534.1, from coordinate 9,339 downwards.
TAGCAGTTAGGCTTGTCACCAAAGGGACATGTCCTTTGGAGTTCATCCCGAACAGGCGTCCGTACGACGTCCGTACGGCGTCCGTACGACGCGCCCCAACTCTTATATATATTGTTTGAGATCAATCAAAGACAACAGTTGTTCCAAATCTCTGTTCCATTACATTACACTTTAATATATAGGTCATAAGTAATAATTAGCTGCAGGGGCAGCTCATAACACTTGGTTCTCAATTTCTCAAGCACATAACACGTTCTACAATCTTAACAAAGCACTCTATTCAGAACAAAAACAAAAGCTCAGATGTTTACAGCGCTGGCACTTCACTTTAGACCTCACCTGGTTTAGCTCTCAGTTCAGATATCAAGAAGAAAACTGATGTGCAACAAGCAAAGTTCCTGATGTAGCTCAGTTCAGATATCACAACACATCAGAGTTCACAGACAGTAAAGCTCCTGTAGAACTGATTTAGCTCAGTTCAGACATAACACAGCACAGTTCACAACCAGGTAAACCCCAGTCCTACTGATTCAGCTCAGTTTCAGATATCATACGGAATGAAAGCACTTCACACCAATATAGCCGGCATAAGAAAGATCTAAGCAGGATTCAAGTAAAACAAGAAACTCTGAATTCCTCTGAGATGTCAAGATGAGAAACACAAGACAGGCATATGGTCATAAGTAATAATTAGCTGCAGGGACAGCTCATAACACTTGGTTCTCAATTTCTGAAGCACATAACACGTTCTAAAATCTTATCAAAGCACTCTATTCAGACCAAAAAACAAAAGCTCAGATGAGCTCTTGTTAAAAAACACCAGTGCTCTCGCCACAGTCCCTTCAATAGAAGAAACCCAGAACCTTGCCTCCAACATTCTTCCCTACGGGCCTCCTCATGGTCCATAATGCCAGCAGAAGTCGTCAGCACGATGTAGCCAAACTACATATATCCAAGTAAAAGAGAGCACAATTAGCACTTAGTTGAGCCTATGAAATTAAAAAAGAAAGCACTAGCACTTAGAATCAAGTGCACAAACAACTCCAAGCAGTTGGGTGCAGGAAAATAATACAAACAGTGTTATAGTCAACTAACCTGGCGAGATGGGAGCAGCCTGGCGGTCCATCCTTCGATCTCCCTTTTACGCCAACATCAAAGCGGGGCTAATAACACCACATTTGTTTAGCCTTCCATTCAGTTCCACCACAATCTTCCCATACGGTGGTCATCGGCGTATTCGAACTCACCAATGTAACCTATAGTGTAATAGAACAATAATCACTGAGATATCCTCAGAATGAAACAACTGAAATGGGGCATAAGATTGAGAGCTAACCATGGCGCTGCATGACCGTCAAGAACTTGATGATAACCTTGGATGAAGGCCTGATCATGACCTGCCTTTTCCCTCTCTTCTCAGCATTGTACATGGACTTGAGGGCATCGTTGAGCACACTGACTCTCACCATGCTGACCTTACGAAGAAAAAGAAACAATTGTCGAGGGTCTCATGCCAAGGATAAGGGTCTCGTGCGGATAGAATAGCATAGGAAACAGCCATTTACAAATTACAAATAACTATGTCACTAAAATCAACGCAAAATGATGTAAAAAGTTTGCTAATTCAGTACAAGCACTCATCTAACAAAAAGGAAAAAAAAAAACATCAGTGCTATCTTGAAATCATAAAAACTAGAAATGGTCGCGGCGTTGCAGCGTTTAGCCAATCGTTGGCTTCTTACAACGTAAATTGTTTTTTAGGTTTAGGGTGAATGGATGAGTATGGAGATTAGCCATGTGTCGGCATAATTGTTGCCATGTATATGTATGTGTGTTTATATATTTATATATACGGCATATAAGCGCAAGTATATTATTCTATTTGTGTATGTTTGTTTGAAGTATTTATATGTGGGACATGATGTACTCACATGTGTGAATGTATAGTCAAGTATTATGCTATGTGTGTATATATATTGGCTGAAATGTACAGCAAAACTTTTTACTTAAACATGTCCTCTTTGGGATCCAATGTATAGATCTATTCATGAGGATTTCAAAACAATTTGATTTTGTATTTTTCACGATCTTTCTGTGATTTACAAGCGCAATTTCAAAGTTGTAGTGAATTTATTTATATATTAAAAAAGATTAATAGATATGGAAAGACTGCATAGGGCTCAATTCGGCCCACTAAGGCCCAGGAACGGATGGCAGTCCCGCCCATAAAAGCGGCCTGGATTTTGGCGTGATTTTGCTAAAGTTTGAGGACTTTTAGAAAAACTTGAGAGGAGACACAGACTGCGGGTTTGATTTAGTTAAAGTTCGAGGACTTTTTTTAGAAAAAGGCGGGACTGGCCCAATCTTGGCCATCCGTCCGGCCGTCGGACGGACGAAGCGACCATCGGCGTGGCCACTTTCTTTTGCCCTCTTTTGGTGCTCAATTAGGTATGGTAAAAGATAAATGCATTCCTATTGCTATAGTAGGTAACAAACTTAACCACATGATCCATGCCTTTAAAAGTTGAAACTCACAACTAAGATAACAGAATGATAACTAGAAAGGCGCCCAACCTATACAACAATAACAAAAGATTAACCATGATATAGGTTCTAGTGGTTGTAAAACAACTACTCATGACATGTGTAGTTTATTTCATCAATCAGATTGTATGGGATAAACCTATTGCTCATAAACAACAGACTATCAAATCAACACTAGTATTCCACGCCCACATCATCTAGTTTACAATTAGCCTGCTTTCATGTAATCTAATTAACAGAACTAAATAGATAACACAGCTGGTGAGAGAGCACAAAATTGCTGCTCACTGCAGTTAAATTTTTAACCTTGAAACCACCACCCACAAATTAAAGGATCTCTCGGCACAAAATACCTGCTGCCTAATAAACTTATTCACTAACTAATGAAACAGGCCCTGACGCCAGCATAGCAAAATAGAATTACAGACAAGCTTGACTTATCATGCACAAGCAGAAGATTAACATTAATAGTCTGACGTTGACGCTTCAAGGATCATGAAAATACTGAACACCACAGCCTAAATGGGACGGCACAAGAGCTTCAGGAATCAGTACACACAATCACGCGTATCAAAAGCAACAGCTAGTCCAACGACTCCTGCAAGGACGAAGCTACCACGCGGAGACACGACAGTGCCTATTTCCTGTCTCGAGCACGCGCGCCGCACCGACAGATCATGAGGCCGAAGAGGAGCGCGCGCGCACACACAAGCTCGGGAGGACGAAAACGGAGGGAATGGAACGTGGAGACTAACCTGACCTCGACGAACGGCGTGGCCGAGAGGAGAAGCGGCGGCGGTGTGGCGAAGGGCGAGGGGCGCTGGAGACGAGTGGCGGCTAGGGTTTGGCCCAGCGCAAGGGAGTGCGGGCTATAAAGGCAGCTGAGGGAGTTTCCTCGCCGTCGGATCTTGTGTGCAGCCGCAGAGGCAGGCAGATAGCGGAAGGCGTAGGTAGGCAGGCCGCGGACGGTGCAAACAGAAATGGGCCTCATGCACCGAGCGCGCATGATGGATGGGCCGTTGGAAATGGATGGGCGAGGCTGAGAGCACATGGTTTTTGGAAGAGGGATTTGAGATAGGAAACTAAAATGGTAGGAATTTGAATTTTCTCTACAACATTACTTAATTCATATTGGCATATAATATAATACTAAGTACTCCATCTATTCCAAGTTATAAGATGCTTTGGATTTTCTAGATACATTGTATATTGAACTTAGACATATATGTATCTACCACTTGAAAAAATAGTGCGCTATAAGCGTGATTTTTTTCATGGATCTATCATTTAGTGTGTAGTGTATCTAGAAAAACTAAAATGTCTTAAATTTTGAGATGAAGTAACATATTTCTCTTTAGTTTTAACATAACATTTGTATTGTTGCTATAAATATATTTATATATTTTTATTTTAGCTTAGTCGTATATTATTTTTGTAATTTAATTAAATTCATTTCCTTAAACATTATTTATTTGTTTTAACTACAAAATATTTATTTGATCAGTAAATATTTTATGGGCTATCCATGTTTAAGCTAGGCACTAGGCGGATTCTAGGCGTTTACCCTCAGCCTAGCATCTAGTCGGGAGTAATCATGCCTAGGCGTTGCTAGACATTTTTCTAAGCGATGAATAATCATGTATAAATACTTAAAATAAAAAAAAAAAAAGAGAGGAAATGAGGGGGGTCATGAAAGGGAGAAAGGGAAAAAGGCCAGCCCTCCAATTCCTCTAGCTGGTGCCCAGCCCTTTAGCTCCTCGTTTCTCTCCCTTTCATTAACTCTAACCTTTCAACTCCTTAATTGCTATTAATAGCTAAACCCCTTTTAACTGCTTAATTGCTATTAATAGCTAAACCTCAGCACCCTAATGCTAGCCATTCACTTCTAAGACTCCTCTTGCTGGCTGGCCATTGCATGTTCCCAACTCCCCATGCGGTTTGTGACCATGCATCTCCCCATGCGGTTTGCCTGCGGCCCATGACACCGCCCTAGGGGTCCGACTACCCCTAGGCTCCACGGTACCCCATCGACTAGCGCCTGGCGCTCTTAATCCCGCCTAGGCGGCGCTAGAAGGGAAGGGTGGGCTATGTATTTTTACATGTTTTATCTACTCACACTTTAATCCTATTTATATATTTATATATATGATATTAGCTTATATCGAATAAATATCTAAATGCCAAGAATCGAATATGTATTTGATCCTATTTATGTTTCAAAGTGAACCTAAGCAAGTTGATATTGCTTGCAATTGCACAATGGTAGAACAGCTTCTAGTCTTCTAGAGATGTTCATGTAGAAGTGTTTGGGAGAGCTCCTCTCCGAGGAAAATTGGCTCCGTCTCGAGTTTTTTTACCAAACAACACAGGCTGGTAGTAGCTCCGGCTCCTAAAAATTGGCTCATCTCCCTGATTTTTCGTGGCCAAGGCGTACTCCGCCAAAACGCGGATACGAATGTCCTCGCGGAGATGGAAGAAAATTACCCGCCATACCATCGGTTACACAGGAAAACGATTCGTTTTCTTTCTTCTCTCCCCACCCGCGCCCCGTCCTTTCTTTCTTCCCCGCACTGTCTCTCTCCCGCACCCTCATTCCAGCTGCATGGCGGGCTGGGGCGCGGGATCTTCCTTGACCGACGGCGGCGAGTTCGTGGCTCCTGGGACGGCGGCCGTGGCGGAGTTGGGGCGCGGCGGCGCGGCCTCCGTCGAGGACGTGGGGCGCGGCGGCGCGGCACCCGTCGCGTCCATGGGACGCGGTGGCGCAGGCTCCGGCGCGGCGGGGCGCGGTGGCGTGGTGACCAGCGCGCCGGGGCGCGGTGGCGCGGCCCTGGGGCGCGGTGTCCCGTCAGGTGTTGGGCGCAGCTGCACAGATGTTGGGGGCGCGGTGGCGCGGCCTTGGGGCGTGGTGCCCAGCCCGGAGCGTCGCAGATCAACCCTTTCGCCCCCACGTACTGGATCGACGAACCAACAGCAGGTAATCTGTGTTGTGTGTCTGTAATGTTAATGAATGCAAATGGTGATCAATTTAGATGAAACGTTTGGATTGGATTGGATTGTGACAGGGTGATTCAATGGAATGGACTGATGAACATACTAGCCTTATTTGTCAATTGTTTTGCCCAACAAGTGGTGAAAGGAAATAGGCCAAATACCCATTTGAACTCTGTAGGCTATGATGAAGTGATCCAGATGTTTCGCCGAATAACTGGAATTGAATTGAGTAAGAAACAACTTAGAAACAAATGGGATAAGATGAAGCCTGATTTTGTGGCATGGCAAAAATTGATGAGGCGCCAAACTGGAATGGGATGGGATCAATCAAGAGGTGTGATTGTAATGGATGATGAGTGGTGGAAAAAGGCAAAAAAGGTGAAAAGGCATAATTTCTTAGTTTTTGAGGAACTGTTGACTAAATTAGCTTCCTTCTAACTCATTGTTTCATGGTTGAAATTGAATAGGACATCCCTGGATGCGGCAAGTTTAAGAAGAAACCTTTGCAAAGGGAACTACAATTAGTAAAAAGAACCTAAAGTGCTAGTACTTCCAAAAAACGTGTCTATTTGTTGGGCCATGACCACCTCCATGTACCACGAAGTCGGATAAGATCAACAAATAAAGCTCTTTTCTATGCCTAATTATTTGTATTCCGCTTAGTTTTATATTGATAACACCACTTGTGATTAAAAACCTTTGAACCGGGGAGTCGGGACAATGGATATAGGTGTGGTGTGTAATACGTCTATTGTGCTAAAAGCACGAGAACCACGTCTTGCACATGGGGTAGTTCTTTCTTGAAACTATTTTTCGGCACCTTTTTAATTGGATTTATATAATATTGAAGTCATGCGGATTAATAAAGGGTTCTAGTTTAGTTTGAACTTACTAACACATTTAGTCTTCAATCGATTCTGAAGTAAACAATATATGCATCTCGGCAAACCGGGTTATGCTAGATACAACTCATATTGACAAAGCTCAATGTTTTTTGATAGTTGTTGTAAGGTATGACTATATTTCCTACATGCCACTTCATTGCACATCCATTTTGTGCAAAAAAGCCATGACCTTACCATGCCAAGCTACAATTGGCAATAGCCGCGGCGGATTGGTGCGATCGAAATATTAATGTGTACATCAAATGGAAAACATAGGTGTGTTACGGTGTACATCCAGTTGTTTGCGGGTGTATTTCGGTGTATAAAATTGACAAATTGTTGGCAGTCAAGTTACACAAAGTGCATAAGTTAAGTACAAAAAATCCACATACCGAAGACCTCTAAGGAAAAGCGCTATAAGCATATGTGCCAAGAATGATGCGACTTTGTCGAATCCTAATTTTTCTCGGTCTTAGCTATAAACTTCACATTTTTCATCTTTGAAAGAGACTCCACTATTTTTCCGAGTTATTATGAGATAAGGCATCGTAAACCATAATACGTCCACACAGTACAAAGAACATGCATGTTATATATTTGTCTATACAAACAATGCATGCATAATGAGAACACCTCACGAGGTTAAACTAAGATTCTTGACTAATCACTAATCGGAGCAGCGGGAACATAAAACAAGGAAGATGTTGAGTCATTCTCTATGTCAACACACCACCATGCGTGATTTAGTCTTATTTCTCATTCTATAATGCCGGGGCCAACTTTGGGACCAATTGGTCCCTTTGTCAGTCGAGCACTTGTGTTTGGGAGAGCTCCTCTCCGAGAAAATTGGCTCCGATCGAAAACACCAACGGAACGGAACGAGCTCAGACCGTCCACCAGCTATTCCCCAACAGACGAGCGGAGTAGGTGGTCCTCCACTCCCGCTCGCTCCAGCCTTCCTCCCTCTCCCCGCCCGACGATGCTACATTCCCGGCGGAGCCGCTTGCCTCGCCTCCCCGGCACCTTGGCCTTGGCTACCGACCCATCGCCAAGCCGCCTCGCCCGACCTCCTCCATTTGTCGCCCGGCCCTCTCATCTCGCCTTGGGCGAGAGAGAGAGGAGAGCGGAGTCGTGATCTGCGCCGGCGCCTCGAGGATTACGGTGGATTTGAAGCCCGGGGTGGACCGATTGCTGATGGTATTCTCCGATGGAAGAGGCGGGAGGGAGCGGGACGAGGGCAGAGGAGGATCTTGGCGTCGCCACTAAGGTCGGTCGGGCCAACGGCATCTCCGCCCCTCCTGCCAATCTACGTACTGTTTCTCCGTTAGTGTTTGTGATTAGGAGATCACTGATTGGTAATTTGGGGGAGTAATTATTTGTGCCCCCCGGCCTCCGATCACTGTTCGCCGTTCCTTTTGCGTTTCTCGATAACTAGCTTGTACTACCGGACACCGCCACCCATCCTGCTAATTGCTTTGAATAGATTAATGCGTTGAATAATAATACTTGAGTTCTCTCAAGAATTACTTTGCCGATTTAGATTGTCCGTTCTCCACATAGACTTCCATGTTACATTTGGTTTCTCTGCTGAATTGACAAAGGGGCCAATTGGTCCCAAAGTTGGCCAGCATTATAGAATGAGAAATAAGACTAAATCACGCATGGTGTGTGTTGACATAGAGAATGACTCAACATCTTCCTTGTTTTATGTTTCCCGTTGCGATTAGTGATTAGTCAAGAATCTTAGTTTAACTTTGTGGGTGTTCTCATTATGCATACATTGTTTGTATAGACAAATATATAGCATGCATGTTCTTTGTGTGCACTGTGTGGGCGGATGACATGGTTTCACGATGCCTTATCTCATAATAACTTCGGAAAAATAGTGTCGAGTCTCTTTCAAAGATGAAAAACAGGAAGTGTATAGCTAAGACCGAGAAAATTAGGATTCGATCGAGTCGCATCATTCTTGGCACATATGCGATAGCGCTTTTCCTTAGAGGTCTTCGGTATGTGGATTTTGTACTTAACTTATGCGGTACTGTAACTTGGGTTTCAACAATTTGTCAATTTTATACACCGAAATACACCCGCAAACAATCACGGATGTACACTTGTAACACACCTATGTTTTTCATTTGATGTACACATTAATATTTAAATCTGCACCAATCCGCCGTGCTATTGCCAATTGTAGCCCAGCATGAAGTAACGATGGCTTTTACGCACAAAATGGATGTGCAATGAAGTGGCATGTAGGAAATATAGTCATACCTTACAACAACTATCAAAAACATTGAGCTTTGTCAATATGAGTTGTATCTAGCATTCTAGCTGATGTGACATTTTAAGCGACGGTTTACGATTTCCGCATGCATATATTGTTTACGGTAACCGATTGAAGACTAAATGTGTTAGTAAGTTCAAGCTAAACTAGAACCCTTTATTAATCGGATGACTTCAATATTATATAAATCCAATTAAAAAGGTGCTGAAAAAATAGTTTCAGTAAAGAACTACCCCATGTGCGATGCGTGGTTACGTGCTTTTAGCACAATAGGCGACACACCACACCTATATCCATTGTCCTGACTCCTGGTTCAAAGGTTTTTAATCACAAGTGGTGTTATCAATATAAAAACGAAGCGGAATACAAATAATTAGGCATAGAAAAGAGCTTTATTTGTTGATCTTATCGACTTCGTGGTACATGGAGGTGGTCATGGCCCAACAAATAGACACGTTTTTTGGAAGCACTAGCACTTTAGGTTCTTTTTACTAATTGTAGTTCCCTTGTCTAGGGTAACACATGCATACTAACTCATGCAACTGGATGTTATTGATTGTCAGACAAATGCATGTGCGGTATTTCTTGAACACCTGAGCAAAGCCTGGTAGGATTTGAACATGAAGTATTGGA
>JADLZK010004533.1:0-94779 GCA_015847255.1 Hyparrhenia diplandra | reverse complement strand
GTATAGTTGGCCATTTGGCCAGCGATCATGACCCGGCCCATGGCCCGTGAAACGGCCCGGTGCACCGGCGGCCCGATCCGCAATGTACGGGGAACACGGCGGCCCGGTCCGGTGGCGGCGGGCCATGGGCCGTTGCCTCGGCCCGTGAACCGGTGGTGGCCAGTCCGTTGGCCCGTAAAGCCAGCGCTGCTGACGGCCTGGCTGGCACTAGACTATATATACGAAGCCGCCCTCTAACCCTAACCCCACCCTCCCCTCCCCATTCCAGGCGCCAGCGCCTTCACAGATCCGCTCCTCCCCTCCCTCCCAACCTAATCCCCTCCTCCACAATCCTCGCCGCCCGCCGCCACTCCGCCGGTGGGATCCGGCGATCCCGCCGTCGGAGTTTATCCCTCCCGTGGGAGCTGGCGGTCCCGCCGTGGGAGCCGCCGCCCCGCTTGACGGGCTCACGTCCTCGCGCCGTCCGCCGGGCTCCCTGTCCTCGCCGCGGGAGCTCCTGTCCTCGTCGCCGTCCGCCGGAGCTCTCCCGCCGCCCGGATCCGGAGCTCTGTCCTCGCCGGCGGTGCGGAAACTCTTGTCCTCGCCGTCTCTCCGCCCGGCAAGCCGGTGACTCGTTCCTTTTACTCCTTAATCCTTACCTCTCTCCTTTCTCCCCTCCCCTCCGGCCCCCCTCGTTCTTTGTTCTTTAGTCGGCATGTGAGTCGCAGTTTAAGCTCCATCATTTTCCTCCTTCTCCTCCCGTTGAAGCTCACCTTTGTCTGTCTTCTCCTCCTGTCACCTCGCATTCCCAGGCACGAGCTCCGTCCGTCTCGGGTTGTCGATCTTCTTCCTCCTCCCTTTCTTCCTCCTCCTTTCTTCCGTCTCGGTTAATCTGATCTTATTTCTCTGTTTACTTTCATTTGCGGTCGAGTTGGGTTGTGCTCGACGCCGAGTCCTCCTCCTCCAGCTGGAGTGGACATGGCCAGCGGCCTACCCCAAGCGGGCGTCGAGGGGGTGGTCTGGTGATGCCGGTCGTGGCCGTGGGTCGTGGCCGTGGCGCCGTGGACACGCAACGTGCTCGAGCGCGGTTGATCGGCGTCCGGGCGGCGTCGATGGCGTATCCATGACCCGGGACCGGGCCCCGCCGGACGGCGACACGGAGGTCGAGGACGATGGCGACCCTACGTGAGGGCATTCCGCTGCCTTGTTGGGCATTCCCGTCAGTCGGCGTTGATGTCCCTGCGATGGCGAGGGCGCCGATGATAGGAGCGAAACTCAACTCAATCCGGTAGAAATCTGATGTGTGGTCCTACTTTGATGAGGTAAAGGATGGTGACAAGCTGTCGCATTGGAGCTATCTCAGAAACATTGTTCTACTAGATATTACGCTATACACCGCTAATGGAACAACTCATTTAAGACGTCACATGAAAAAAATGTATGAAGCCGGAAGAGTCATTACGATATGGTTGAGGCTAAGCTAAGCTTTGAATGCTAATGGTTTATCTAATTGGAAGTATGATCCTATGATTGCTCAGTATAGAATTGTGCCGCTTGATTGCTAGATTAGACCTTCCATTAGGCATTGGTGAAACCCAAGCTTGGGGTGATTACATTAGGAATGCTCACAACCCTCTGTTTAAAGGTGTTTCTAAATCGGACCACAACTAGAGACATGGCTAAATTATTTGATGAACAAATATGCAATCTTGTTGGATGTTGATTTGCTGCTGCATCTTCTGTTTCTTTGACATCCGATATCCGTGCAGTAATGCTAAGGAGGACTATATTTCTGTTGTTTGCCATTATGTTAATAAAGAATGGGAAATTGAAAAAAAAGTAGTTGGTTTTAGGCTTATTAATTGCAAACATCTTGGTGAGAACATAGCCGATTCTATAGCTAATGTGGTTGAGGATTTTGGTTTGTCGATAAAGTGTTTGCTTTTTAACTCTTTGACAATGCTAGTGCTAATGCTAAGGCTTATGACATCTTGGGTCCCTGTTTTTGTTTGGTTATTTGGGCTCTTATCCCGCACCTACTATTAAGGATCCAGATCTTTGTTAAAGTACTTCCTTGTGCATCGTCGAGGTGTGTTACTCATATAATTAATCTTATTGTGCATGATGGCTTGGCTGTTTGCAAGCAATGGCTTGATGATTTGAGAACTCGCAATAAACTTTTAAATTCTTCTAATGTAAGGATTGCATTGTTCAAAGAATTACGCATTGCTAGAGGCATGACACCTAGGAAATTTGGGCCGACATGGATGTTAGATGGAATTCTACTTACTTGATGCTTGAGCACCAAGTACCATACAAGGATGTGTTTCTTGTGTTCATTAACTCTAATTATGGCTCTGAGTTATTGAGAGATACTCATTGGTATACTGCTGAACATGTGCTTAAATTCTTGAACATATTTTATGAGTCCACTGTTATCCTTTCTGGTGTATACTATCCCTCTTTTGCTCCACTTGTTTTGCATCAACTGATTGAGATTGCTGAACATTTGAAAAAAGCTGAGTCAAATGAAAAACTTTAAACATGTTGCAAGGCCTATGAAAATGAAATTCCTTAAATATTGGGATGAACTTCCTATGCTTTATTGTTTTGCAACCATTCTTGACCCAAGAGGTAAGATGAAAGGGTTCAAGTGCACTTTAGATCTACTTGGTAATGCAATTGGTTCTGATTATTCTATATGTTATGGTGATGCCAAAGATGCATTGACAAGATTGTTTGGCAAGTATCAGGAAAAGTATGGTGCAAGTGCATGTACAACAAGGGCTCAAAGGCCTGGGGTTCCTATAGTTGGTTCAGGTAACAGATGGGGGAGGATCTTTGACAGATCCTCATCCTCTACTCCATCTACTGGTGCTGTAAATGAGCTCACAGCTTACCTTGACAGTGACCCTATCCCATGGGGTGACCCCAACTTTGACATTCTTCTTTGGTGGCGTGAGCATAAACAATCTTATCCAATACTTTCTATTATGGCTCGTGATATAATGGCTGTACTGCTTCTCTTGATCTTCCGAGTCCTGTTTTTAGCCCCGACAGTGTCGAATCTCGAAGAACGGCGTCGTCGGCTTTTGCCGAGCATGTGGAGATGTTGACATGCATCAAAGACTGGGACCAAGCGAAAAAGGAAGGCGCAGACACGGTAGAGGACAAAGAACTTGTTCAGCTATTCAAGACAATGAAGGTTGGTGATCTTTGTTCTCCTCGAAGATGAAGACACCGAAACCGACAACGCCACCGTCATCGCGGAACGGCACCCGGCGCGAGAGGAGGGCGGCGAAAGCGAGAGGGAAGAGGTGGCTAGAGCCGAAAGGTAAGTTTGTTGATTAACAAAACAATCCAATTATTTAATCGGTGCTATGTCTATGTCTTGCAATCAACTTATTTAACTCGGTCTTTGTTACTTTGTTTGTGATCTGCGGTGATGTTCCACTTCTTTTCTTTGGCAATCATGGGCCGGATGGTTTGGAACTTATTTAGCTTAGATCCAGATGAGTCATGACATGAACTTCTTTAGCTTAGTTCTATTTACATTTGCTACCGGTTGCCACATGTTGATGTTGGCTATTGTAATGACAACGAATACTGTGACTTTGATCTATGAACTATATATATATATGATGAATATGAACTTCTTTGTACTCTTTTTTCCTTTCTAGGGTTTATCCCACAAGGGTGGGTTTACCTAGAAAGGTTTTTAATGAGGCAACATGGCACAAGTTCATATTCATCATTTTTAAAATTCCTTGTTTTCCTGTGAATGTGAATCTGTGACTTTGATCTCGTGAATGTGAATCTGTTATTTAGAAATGTGTTTTTAAAAGTACATGTTGAACTGGTAAAAGCAGGGGGCGGCGTGGCCCGGTCCCGTGGTCAAGGGCCCGATTGATCCGTGGGGGCTGAAAAATTGATCCAGCGGACGGGCCATGGGACGATGGCGCGGCCCCGTGTAAAAGTAGTGGCCCGGCCCCCGGCCCGTAGCCCGTAGCGGCCCGCAACGGGCTGGCCCGATCCGATCCGAAGGGCCACGGGCGGATCGGGCGGCCCGTTGTACATCTATACCCCCATGCATGACGGGTGCACATGAGCCACGGCCATGTGTGCACGCGCAAAATGTGGCGTGTGGCGTGTGTGGTGCCAACAACAGAGACACTTTCTAGCCCACCTAGTAATAGTAAATGGATAAGGCTAATTAGCCATGCATGCTGCATCATATTGTATCTTTTGCATGCATGGCAGATGCACTGCAATGCACAGTATTACCAAGGCTCAAGGACCACACTCAACCAGCCAGGATCGGAGTCGTAGTAACGACGACAAAGCACACAGTGGTAATCGATCAGCAGGCCAGGGGCGCCAGCATGCATGCATTAATTACATTTACAGGCGGCCAAAGTAAACCAGCTGGGAAGAAAATCGGGTGCACACTGTACGTTTGCAAACGCCGTCCGTCTTTCCCGTGCTTGCAATGCAATGCAAAGCTTAGCCAGCGATCGAGTAACATTGCTCCGTACATGTTGGATGACGACATTGCATTGTGATGATGGAGACACAGGCGCCGGTGGCCCTAGCTCATGGCAGCAGCTACAAAGGGGCCGGACCAGGACGCCGCCTAGCTAGGTAGGTTCCAGGACAACATTACACAAACTTCGAGCTCTACGTTGCTCTTCAAGTGTTTAACAGGGCAGAGGACCCTCGTACAACCAGGCACTTGATCAATGCGACATCGTAGCTGCAAACTGTGAGATTGGTTTTTAGCTTTCAGATGCTCCACGTAGCAACTTTTGTAAGCGTAGTTAAAAGAGTTGCATGTAATAGTTGCCGTGAAGTTGAAAGGCGGTTAGCTGGATCGATCGATCCCTTGTTCGAGAAGCGAGGACGAGCATGGAGGACCCGTTTAGTTTGGATGTTGTTAAGGTGTCAAAAGCTTGCTCACTTTACAATTAGAGGTCGGGTCGTAGTGAAGTCTTTTTTTTTTCTTCTTTTCCCGAGTTCGTTTTGTCTCAAGTCTGTAATGATACTACTTAATTTTTTTTAATAAAGTCTTGTTTCGCAAAAAAAAAGTTATGTCGATTAATACATGCCCAGCAAGAGAGTGAGAGAGAGGGCGCGATGCTCTCAGGTTATCGCAAAACAAAACAAAACAAAGGCCTGGCGGCCTGAATGGTGCCCTGTGGTGAGCATGCTGCACAAATTTGGCAGCTATAAAACCGTGTAATCGTCAATCATGCACTGATAATCAGCAATGAATTAAGTTTGAGGATTTCACTGCAAAATAAAACCACTAAAATGATGTTCACCTTGCTTCGTCCATCAGCCGGTGACGACATCGCACGAAGCGTGGAGAGTAACTAAAGTTTAGTGGTTTAATTAAAAGCGTGATTTTTAATTAGTTATGCATGGAAACATAGAGCTAAGGAAATTTCATGTACACTAACCTGCCAATGGGTCAAAATCCAGACCATTTTGGAAATGACAACAAAAGCTTTGATATAGTTTTTATTAGAGGATGATGAAAACATCCAGACCATAACCACACCAAACCACTCCATCAAAGATCGGTTGTTCAGTCCAACTCACCTTAAAACCACACTAAGGCCTTGTTCGGCATATATAGGTCAGCTTAGTGAAGCTACTTTTCTTTTTTTACTTCAAAGTGTGAATCTTTAGGTAAAGTTGAACTGTTTTCCTAAATAGCTTCGGCCATGACTTCATGCATGGACGAGAGACTGAGAGCGTTGGAATAAACTACCTTTTCTAGTTTTATCACAACTAATGTCTTTGTGTGAGGAGAAACAACTTTAAATGTTTTGAAAATGAGTGTTTAGCAGAAAAACAGTTGTTGTGAGTTGTACTAAACATATAATCCAACCCATAAATCTCTCGTGCCCAAATCAACTAGACCATTCTCCTCTCTGATCATGGTTTCCATCAATTCCAGAGATCCACTAGGCAGTTCAAACAGAACCAACGCCATGACCAAATGCACTACTACAGATTCGCTGACACTCACTACGCCGCATTACTGCCGGAATTTAATCCACCGGCGGTGTTGAACCTCGCCCGCGGTGATGAACCGTTCGGGCTATGGGAAACTTCGAAACTCCACGGATTCGACCACTTCCGGCGGTGAAGACTCGAGATCACCACCGGGTTGAATCGTTCCCGGCAGATGGGTCTTGATGGACCTGATCACTTTCGCGGGTTTGAATTAGAACCGAAAAGCGATTTGAAGATTGACACAACCGGGTTGAATTAGAACCGATAGCGATTTGGGAGGGAAGCAAAAGGAACCGATAGCTCGCGGGGTTGAATGAAGAAGGAACAGTAAAAAACAAACGATAGAAACAGAGAACGGAGATGAATTAAAAACGACTTGAGAGTCATTATATATTACTAGATAATATATTTACAAAACGAAAAATAAAAAAAAGCGGCGGCGCCATCGCCTCCGCCGCCACGCGACGCCGCCGGCCGCCTAGGCCTCGTCGTCGCCGGCCGGCCTCGTCTCTGCCGCCGCCCGGCCGCGCGTTCCGCCGCCGGCCGCTGGAGCTCCACCAGCCTCGCCGGTATCCCCCTAGCGAGGATGTCGGCCATGGCCTCAACCTTGAAGGCGTAGAAGTTTGCCTTCTCCACCAACGGCCAACCCACCGCTGGCAAGCCGACTTCTTCGCCAAAGTTGGTGAGCTTCCTTAGGGCGTCGTGGAGGCGCCCCACGGTGAAAGACAAGCTCCTCGCTGGTCTAGACGGGTCATCTCGTCGATGAAGAAGAAGCTAGCTGCACGGGGTTTATGGAAAGAGGGAGGCTAATTAGCGATGGAGATGGTACCAAAATCGAGGCGTTGTTATATAGTAGCAAGCCATGGAATGCATGCGGTCCATTGTCATTTCCCAAGATCGCGGCGCCAAAAAAAATCAACGGCGCACGACCGGCTCATCCAATGGCCGCCGCGATCGCCCGCCTCCCCACGAAAGGTCGACCCGCTACGCAGCTTTTCGCTGCTGCTTTCCAATGGCCGCTTGGGCCGGCACGGCGTTTCCTAACACCCAATCCCGAAATCCCCGGTTCGATCCCCAACAAGCCGCTTTTTGACCATTTTTTCAAGAACGATGATCGAGTTTAGCATTGTTAAACAAGGAATGCATGCTTCACATTGTTTACCATTGCTACAAGATCAACCACACGTACCTTCGATGCGGATGCGGGTGAGGGAGCAGGAGGGAGGGAGGGAGACGAGACTTCTGGCGGCTAGAGCACGAAAATGACACACTCAACTAAGCTGTAGCACGCCCACAACACCGCCGGCTATTTAAAGAATCAAACTTTGTACCGGCCAACGGATAGCCATCACTGTTTTTTTCTTTTTCTACCACAATATCAGAGTTGCCACGTTCACTTAGTGTGTTTCACAAAGGGCCTCTCGCCGCATGCATCTTTCGCTTGAGAATCGCGTTGGCGGAGCATTCACCGCTGGTTAGAAACCAACAAAGGTGTCTCCGAATCGATGAGAAAGCTTTGGGCACCGGTACCGGCGTCGGCGGGGTTAAATCAATGTTAGTTAAAACACCGCCAGTGTAGTTTCACACCCTAGCGATGTGTAGATCAACGCGTCGGGTGTAGTTTTAACCCGCGGTGATGTGTAGATCACCGCCGCCGGTGGATCTTTTCGCGGTGGTATTCGACATCACCGCCGGTGAAAACTTAGACCCGAAAGGATTTCGAAAAATTCAACGGCCGCACGTTCTCAACTCGACCGGGCGACCACTACACCAATGATGGCGCACCGCTACCACGCCTCCATACAACGGCGCGACTCAACCACGCCATCTCGCCTATTTAAACGGCAAGGGGGACGCCGTGTTTTGCACCCGCTCCTCTCTCGTTGTTGCATTCTTGGTTCGTCCCGGTGGTTCCTAACCCTCTCCTCAAAATACGAGAGGGCTTAGTTTTGAATTTTTAGTGTTATGGGTTTTGGATCTAGGAAATCTTTTTCTTCTTATTTTCCTTGTTCTTCGTCCTCGATCTTCTTTGCTAGCAAAGTACTTTTCGGTTCCACATACATATGGCCTTTCTTTGGGAGAAAGCCCTCCACATACGAATATGCCTAGTCTAAGAAAATGGTTTCTGTAAAAGGTGCTAGAAGAGTCTTACCGATGAAGGAGAGACACCGGGGCTTGCGCCTTACGTGGGTGCCATGATTCAAGATCGAACTCGGACTCATATTAAGAGTCCTGAGTCCTTGTGCTTTGGGGTGCTAGTGTTCGACCAATATCCCAAGCACATGGACATATAGTATCTGAATCATATGGTGCATCCATGGAAAAACAATCCTCATTGGACCAAGTTACCGTGATCTCATCCTTGGTCCAATGGTCAAGTTTGGGGGCTGAAGATGAAGCCCCGGTGAATCTCATCCTCCAACCTCCTCAATGAGTGCATGTAGCGGCCTCGCCACTTCTTCTGGTCCGAGGAGATGCTACAAGAGACTTACTGAGGTGGTTAAACTTTTAATGTGTTTGTACACTTTGATTGTAGCATTGACCTATCTGTGAATTGGTCTTTGTTACCGTATATTTAGTTCTATGTAAGGTCTTTCCTATGGAAATATATGTAATGTAAGGTCTTTGTTATGGAAATATATGCAATCAAATTTCTTATCTCATATTTCGTTTGTTATGAATGTTGATTGTCTCTTTGATATCTTTGAGTTCCCATTTTTTACCCTTCATCGAACATAATAAAGACGGTTAAGCGTCAATGAAATATGCTTTTGCATATTGTGAGGAAAATTCAAATGATATATCCAAATCTAATGTGAATGAAATAAAGTTATATATGTAACAAAAACAACGAACGAGATAATGAATTTTATTCACATCCATATCCCCATAAGAACAGATAACCAAAACCCTAGCTTGCGTGAAGCATCTACTCGTACATATGCAAGCAAAGATGCAACAATGCATGCATGCAAACCGAAAGTGAAGTGACAACACGTGAATTCACCTTGCGGGATACATACAAACAACCGGTAGTGATATTGTATTCACTTCTTAGGCTCTATTCAAATAACCTGGTAGTCATGTTGTTATCACTACGGGTATATCTTAATACCCGCGGTGATGTACACCGCACCAATCAATCCGCTATAAATCAAGGCGCCCGGCGCATCCACACACATACCCAAGCACGCACCCACGAGCTCCGGTCACCCCCCGCACGAAATCCACTCGGCTCTTTCACTCTCTCTCTCTCTTTTCTAGGAGATTTGTTCATGGCTCCAAATATTTCATTGGTAAGGATATTTTTTGCTTGTCTAGAATTCCCTATATATATGCATATAAACAATACATATATATATACTATATATATTTATGAGCTTTGTCCTTTTTATTCCTTTTTTATCGCTCGGTTTGGTGGTATGAACGGTCCTCCGCCTTTGCCGCCACCACAAGAACTGTGTTTCCACGCCGGGCGATGAGCCATTCGCCCTCGGTGTGGACACAAGGCCATTCCCTTATCCAAATATCGTATATAATTTTTTCTAACATTTTTTATTTCTTATTTTACTATAACAAATACATGGACAATTAGTTTAACTTAACGTCATTTTGTTGCATTTATATGTGTCACGCAGACTTTATCTCCATAGATAATGGCTAGAAACAAAGACTTAGCCGGGTTCTCTATCTCTGGTTTTGTGGAGACCACGACATCTAGAGCATCGTCGCAAGTCATCAACTATATACGTGTGAAATAAGTTTTTACATCCCTTCGAGGATTCCAGGGACACAACAGACCACCTAATCCACGAGGGGAAACGAGAAAACGACCGTGTAAAACGCCGAAAATACCATCTTTGTTTCCTTGTGCTTAGATTCTCTTCGACGTGTTTGCTACATTGTGCTGATTTCTGCACTTCAAGATATTTGCCTTGTCTGATAATATCCCCCATGGCAATATAGCGAATGTGTTGGGAGTTACAACCATGATGATGTGGTAATAAATTAAATTCATCATTTTAGCAATGCATATTAGATAGATTCACATCATCCTCATTCATTTTGATTCCCCACTTGCGCATTTTGCTCCACGATCTTACTTATGCTTTGCATGTGGCTTCATGGCCGTTCTTGACCAAGCTACGAGACCGACTTCGGGTATGATTGGGACTTACGGCACACCTCGCCAGCAAACTACGGAAGGGCGACAATACTTTGCATAAGGTTTACTAACTTAGACACCGGTCGCTCGGTAGGTTATATCTATGGTCGAGCATTTTTACGCCCTTGCGAGGGACGAGAGAGTGCAATCATAAGGGCATTGACCTTCATCGACTCAAGCGGATACTTAATCCGTGACATCAATTATCCGATATTTCTACAATCCTACATTCGTGGTGCATGGATCACAAGTTGGACCCAATATTGATCCCGACAACGATGATGATGATTAGTGTGTTTACTATGTTAATTATTTGTAAGGTTGTATGGTTCCTTCCTAATTAATTTGTAATGTTCTTGTGGCCCATGTGGTCTCAAACTTTTTCTGAGCCTTTCACATGCAAATGGGGAAGCACCCACGAAGTTTGAGATTTTTCGGAGTTGGTTTGGTACTTTTCCCAGTTTATTTGAATTTCGCGCGACGCCACCTTGTAATTATAGTTTGAACCGAGCGTACCCATGAAAAGAAGAGCCGAATGCTGCTAGACTTTTCCACGAGGGTCTCATGTGCCCTAGGAGGCAAATCACCGTGGAGGTCCAAGAAAATTCTTGTGTTTCCATGGTTTAATTAGCCTTCTTGTCGCCGCCTTTAGCTTTCGAAGAAAATCATAGTAATTAAAATATTTATCAGAAAAACCTAAGAACTTGTGTGGGGTCATATTTTGGGTGTACATGGCTGGGAAAAAAATTTAAGCCATTTCCACCAAGGAGGATTACACATCCTTCACAGAGGCACATGATCCCTACCATCGAACCAGGACTATACAGTGTAGTTCTTGTGCTCCATGTGGTTCATATGTTTGCCGGTGTTGTAGTGGTCTCAAACTTTTTCTGAGCCTTTCACATGCAAATGGGGAAGCACCCACGAAGTTTGAGATTTTTCGGAGTTGGTTTGGTACTTTTCCCAGTTTATTTGAATTTCTGCGCGACGCCACCTTGTAATTATAGTTTGAACTGAGCGTACCCACGAAAAGAGCCGGAATGCTGCTAGACTTTTCCACAGGGTCTCATGTGCCCTAGGAGGCAAATCACCGTGGAGGTCCAAGAAAAATTCTTGTGTTTCCATGGTTTAATTAGCCTTCTTGTCGCCAGTTTAGCTCGAAGAAAATCATAGTAATTAAAATATTTATCAGAAAAACCTAAGAACTTGTGTGGGGTCATATTTTAGGTGTACATGGCTGGGAAAAAAATTCAAGCCATTTCCACCAAGGAGGATTACACATCCTTCACGTAGGTCATGCTTTTATTTATGTCATGCTTTTACTTATGAAGATTGCGAGAATTGTTTGCTAATTGGTTTTGAAAAAGATGTCATGCTTTTATTTATGTCTATGACTCTATGATCATTGGTCTTTTTATTTTAGAAGTTCATGTAGGCTTAGTTTCTAGAACATTAGGTGGATTTTGTTGTATGTAACCATTAAATCCTGTAATGTTTTGACGATATTAATGTATGATGATTTTTGGATTTAAAAGAGCTGAATTCCACGAATAAATTCAAAAATTTAAAACAAAAACGCCGGGTGACATGGGCCCGACGGTGAATGAGCAACAAACCGGTAGTGTAACTATACCAAACACTATCGGTTTGAATTACTAACCGTCATAGACGAGCGAAAACATCACTGTAAATTTTGCATTAACTAACCCGATAGTCTCCACTCTAATAACGCCGTCGGGTTGAGATCAGCCGGCGGTGTTCACGTAAAGTTCAGCGACGGATTCAAAGTAAGCCGCCATTGTTAGCTCTTCGATACACTTTCGCTCAGTCTAACCCGATAGTGTTATCCCCACGCTTAAATTTGGTTCGTTAAAGCCCGACGGTGCTCCCAATATCAACTCGCGGCCGACCGAACCCGCATTGCTTGGATCAAAAATGCTGCCGGTCGTGGAACACCCGACGGTGTTCGGTGACAAGTCTTGCCGCCGGTTCGATATCAAACCGACAGTCTCTCCTCAAATCACCGCCGGTGTTTTGACCCGGTAGTGTTTCAAACCCCACATCACTACCGCTATGGTTACGTCGGTTCGGTTTTTCGGCAAAGAAGGGAGGTTGGAGCCCAAGAATGATGGACAATTCTGTAGTAGTGATGGGAAGCAAGCACCTACCAAAAGATCTCCCTCCGACTCCGATATCTAATCATGACCAAGTAGAGTTACATTGAGTGCCTTGTCTAGCGCCTCGACGAGCGGTGATAGTATCACTCCTGCTCCTTCTCAACCCCTGGCGTGCTTCCTGAAGCTCCTTGGCGAATGATCAAAAGCAGCTGATGTTGCCGGAGCAACGCCCCTAGTACGCATAATGAAACTCTTAGCGACTGCATGCAATGTAATTTAATTAAAAAAAATCATGTTTTGGGTTTGATTCCTTTTGAAATCACTTTTTTATTTTCTTTTAGCTAAATATAGGGTAGCGGGCCTATTGTTTTGGGCTAACTAGAATAAAATGAATTTAAAAATCCTGTTAAACCGTCACGAGTTATCCATTGGGCTCATGCATCCGTGGATTACGTCTGTAGTGTGCATTCAGACATGGGTTAACAACAACACATCATCACAGATTACGTCTGTCAGTGATGATTTGTAAATCCGTCAAGATTTCTTGTAGTGCGTTCGGACAAAAACCAAACCAAACCGGTCCACTTTATAGCAGTTAACCTGCACACAGCTAGCCCACCAATCTTTCTCAGCTTGTTTGCCCCCAGGTCAAATCAGACTAAAAGAGTACAAAATACAGTTTTTTTTTTTTTTTTTTCCGAATCGTTGTCGGGTTTAATAAATACGTAAATAATACAATTGGACTCACAAATATTAGTTCTCTGGGTAAATCATGTCATGGTCATTTAATCAATCAATATACTGCTAGCCATAATCAACATTCATATCCATTCAACGTTCAACCATCAATAACTCAACAATTATTCTATAGTTCTTGCATTATTTATCAAGTAAAGAACGCGATGGAGAAACATAGATTTCGGTATCTAGAGAAAAGAAAGAATATTCACCTTGTTGGTCAGAATTAATGGAGCTAAAATAGTTTTGAGGCTAAACCAAAGAGCACCGTTTAGTTAATCTAAACCTCCACACAGTGGCAGCGCAATAGTCGAACAATTGACAATATCAGTAAAACTTTAATCTAGTAGTCTTTTTTAGCTAAAACCATAATTTGGACCGATTTAGATGACTTTTTTTTTTTTGTAAACTTAAGTGGACTTCTTGACGTTACATTTAACACACCTAACATTGTTGTAAGATTTAGTATATGGATCAGAATCTACAATCCTGAGAACCTCCTTGAAGAAAACCCAACTTACAAATAAAACCCTTAAAAGAAATGGGAATTACATCCAGGTCCTTACAAGAATGACTTGTCTTCCGTCGCGGACGATCGGAGCCATCCATGAAGCCGACCACCACATCGACGAAGGAAAAGAAGTTTGAGAGGCACCTTGAGCAGCACATCGGAGAACCAACGCGCTTTGAAAACGATGAACGAATAGGCCAGGAGAGATGATTGACAACCATCACACCGTCGGAACCAGGGGGTCTGATGAATCAGTCGACGACTCTAGCTCGCCAACGACAAGAACCCTGAAGGGGAAGTAAACCACCAGAGGAGGTAGGACAAACAACCAACCTGATTCCACATATTGGTAAGATAACATACCTCTTCTTGACCGCTGAGAACGGATCCTCACCAGATGCCTCTGTCGCCGGAGACAAAGCTGAAGCCAACGCCGTCGCAGCGGAGGAGGGGCACAGACATAAATTTCGAACCGGCGACCTCGATTCGAATAGCCAAACCCTAACCTATGGAAACCTAGGCTAATAGAGGTATGTATATACATCAGCTATCGATTCCGCAGCTCCGCTTCACAACGGCCATTGGAGGCAAAGAGAAGCCGATGAAATCGACACCGGGAATCAAATTGCCGTTGGTTCGCCCCAGTCTATGGTAGATGGGGAACGAGAGATGTCTAGGAGTTGCTTTAGGTATTTTGCAGCCACGACAGATGTTAGCATGAGATGTTTAGAATTTGGATAAGGAAATCTCAAAACCCTAAAATCTCATACAAACATACTATGATTCTGGGAGATTTTAACATACAGACACAGAATCTAGTAAAACACATTAGAATTTTTTGTACCCAGTTCTTTAAAATCTGTGAGAAACCAGACGCCACGGTATGACACGGAAAAGGAAAACTTGGTTAAAAGAGCCCAACGGCAACCGTGTTTCCGTTTGCTTCGCGTGGTCACCTTCCGCGGTGCGTGCGTACGCGGTCGTCTCCATCCGACTCGTCTCCTCCCCCGATCGATCAATCAATCATCCAAAATAACAAATCTCCTCGCCCCACATCGATCCCAACTCCCCACCCAATCCCCTCGCTCGGCTGTTGCCTCCTGCCCAAAGCCGCGCGCCTTCCAACGAGATTCCTCCCCATCTCTCTCCAACAACGCCAGCCGCCGCCTCCGCCTCCGCCGCCGGCGACGAATCCGGTAAGCCTCCTCGCTTCTGCTAGATGATACACCGCACCGCTCCTAGATCGGTGCTGCCCGCGATTAGGGAGAGAGGGCCGATTGCGATCCGCCCCTTAGGTCGGTCACCGCAGTCGATTAGTCGGCGGTGTATGCTCGGATCGGGCACCCGCTGCGCATAGGCATAGGTGGGGGCGGGCTCCATCGTGGAAAGCTCTCCGTTTCCACTAGAGTTATTTAAGGGGGGCGGTGCTTGGAATTGCTGCTTGATGAGTTTTCTCGAATTAGCTTGTGATGAAATGGCGTTGTTCCTGCTGTTGTTTTTGCCTCGCAGGCGTTTTTGAGTTTCTGTTGCCAGCGTAGACATGTCCATGTTCAATAGGATCTTCGGGAAGCCCAAGGAGCAGGCCAACTCCAATGCCTTGGCTACTCTCGACAAGTTAAATGAGGTGACCTTTCTGTCTTCTTTATTTATTTGCTGCCGTATGATTAGTTGATTACCTTGTATTACTTCCATTAATAAGGTGTTTTTTGGGCATATATTGATGTTCTGTTATTTTGGCTGCCTAAATATAATTGCGACCTAAGTATCCTTCATTTTGAATTGAACTTTAAGGTTTAACCAAAATATGACACCACTTGTTGCCTGATCACGAATTCATGACAAAAATTCCCACCCTTCTTCTTTTGCTGTCTTTTCGTTGAACAGGTTCTACTTTCATGTCTTGGAACTCTCACATTTTGTTAACTTCATCTCAACTTATGGGATGCTTAAGTTCTTCCCATGGCATTTGCAAATCTCCATCTATTTATGATCAATAGCTTTATAGGCTGATCATTCTTTGATTTGCTTTATTTGCTCCTGAAGTTCTAACATTTTACTTTTTAGGATGCGTTTGTTAACTCTTTATATATGTTTAACCAACTAATGAACTATGCTCTTGTTATAGCTGACAATTTGGCACGTGTAATGCATATGCATAGTAAATTAGAAATTTCTAAAAGCTTGCCTCGTTTATATTCAGACTCTTGATATGCTGGAGAAGAAAGAAAAGGTGCTGGAGAAAAAAGCAGCCGCTGAGCTTGAGAGAGCCAAGGAGTTCTCAAAAGCTAAGAATAAAAGAGGTATCATAAACCATAATAGTGCAATTTGAAATGTATACTTGTGCTCTGGCAGTACGATTGGAGACTAAATGCTTCTTTGTTAAGTAATCTGAATCTCCTCGGTGCACATGATGCACTCCAAGCTTATCCACCATATTTGTGGATTTATACATATAAATTTCTTTTGGTGCATTGGATCAAGAAATATCCGTGTATTTATTTTGAACTGTGCTTATCATTATTAGTGTTGTGTCACCATATTGACATAGTATTTTAGCTTATCCATTGTATTGTGTATATAAATTTCGTTGGTGCATTGGATCAACAAATATGTGAGCATTTCTTTTGATGCAGTTACTGTGCTCATTATTGTTACTTGTTAGTATTGTTTCACCAAGTTGACACAGTATTTTATCAAAACAAGTTTAGGTTTGTATGCACCTGCAATGTAATAGATCCACGTAGAATGCAAATTCCATGGAACATTATTTGTAGAACAATTTTCAACATCTTTGACTTGAAGACCTCATCATCGTAACGTTATTAGCTAATACAGCTTATGTTCACTTTAGTTTCCCTCTTTTTTGGCTTCCATGTAAACTAATGTTGAGCACCTTTAAATGCTACTAACTAACTTTCCTATGCAATGGAAACTGGATTTATAGAAACTTGTGCTAATACAAATAAACTTCCTCTTAACAGCGGCTATCCAATCCTTGAAGAGGAAAAAACTTTATGAGCAACAAATTGAGCAGCTCGGAAATTTTCAATTGAGAATCCATGATCAGGTATATTGGCACTCAAACATTGAGCTTTTTGTTTACTGTACGCTGTGTGTTAACTGTATAACCCATTTTGTATACAGATGATCATGTTAGAAGCAGCGAAGGCTACAACAGAGACTGTTGATGCGTTGAGAACTGGAGCTGCAGCTATGAAAGCAATGCAAAAAGCAACGTTAGTATTAATACTGAGTCCATTTTAGGATTTGTGAACCTAGTCGTTCAAGGTCTCAAAATGATTATTTACCATGTCCCTGCAGAAACATTGATGATGTCGACAAGACCATGGATGAAATTAACGAACAGACTGAAAATATGAAACAAATTCAAGATGCTTTGTCAGCTCCTCTTGGAGCTTCTGCTGATTTCGACGAGGTAATTCACTGTAGGCATTTAAGTTTTGCAACCTTGCAGTGCATAGTTTTCTCTGAGACTCTGACACACTTAGCACCCATTGCACTGAAATAACTTACAGGATGAACTGGAAGCGGAACTTGAAGAACTGGAGGGAGCAGAGTTGGAATCTCAGCTTCTGGAGCCTGTTGCGGCTCCTCCGGTGCATCCAGTGCATGTCCCAGCCAACAAGCAACCAGCTCGACCTGCTCCACAGAAAGCTACAGCTGAAGATGATGAGCTTGCTGCACTGCAAGCTGAGATGGCATTGTGATCAGGTTAATGTTTGATCCATTTGTACATCTTAATATGTATTTGATGTTCCTTTCATGGGACAAATTGACTGGTATCTGATAGCTAAATCTGATACTGCTGTGTCCAACCGGTTATACAGTTGTCAGCAGTACATATTTATAAGATGTTTTGGCTTTTCTAGATACATGGCTTTTGCGATGCACTTAGGTATATACACTATATCGGAAATTCGGGTTAACCGTGTGGAAAAAGATATACACTATGTCTAAGTACATAGCAAAAGCAATTTATGTATCTAAAAAAGGCAAACATCTTATAATTTGGAATATATATAGGGAGTAGCTTTTAAATTATTCTACATTTTTTTATTCCTTCATTTTTGTTCAACTGTTCAGGTTCAGTTTTAGTTCCTAAGATATCCTAAAGCATTAGGAGTTTAGGACGATAGAAATATTCGGTCACTGGAACACTGCATGATGAAATAATGTACTCCCTCTGTTTGAAATTACAATCTTATTTCATTTACATGCCATTGACTACTGATTACTCCAACAATAACAACAACAACAACATAGCCTTTAGTCCCAAGCTAGTTGGGGTAGGCTAGAGATGAAACCCATATGAAACAAAGATAAAAGAACGTAGAAAGGCCGAAGACAAAAAGATAAAGATAGGGTAGATAGAAAAGGAAACAAAGTCATGGTTCAGCACGTTGATAGCTAGCCTCCATGCGCTCCCCCGTCCAAAGCTAAATCCTTGGAGATATTCCACTCCTTAAGGTCTCTCTTAACCGACTCGTCCCAAGTCAGTCTAGGTCGACCTCTACCTCTCTTTCCATTATCTACCCGCTCTAGAACTCCACTACGCACCGGCGCCTCAGGAGGCCTCCGTTGAACATGTCCAAACCATCTCAACCGATGTTAAATCAAGTTCTCCTCGATAGGAGCCACCCCGACCCTATCCCGAATATCTTCATTCCAAACTCTATCCCTTCTAGTATGCCCGCAAAACCAACGCAACATACGCATCTCAGTCACGCTCAGCTGCTGGACATGTCGCCTTTTTGTAGGCCAACATTCAGCACCATATAGCATCGCCGGGCGCTTGCTACAGTTAAGTTGTTTTCTTTAGATTCATGTATTAAAAAACACCTGCTTATGATTATAAGATAAAATATTAATACAGTAATTCCTCTTCATTTTTTCCCCTAACAAAGCAAATTGTAACATGCAGAAAAGTAGAGACAAGTAGTAATTTACAACTGCTGGTAGATACTCACCTGAGAAAGATGTTTAGCAGATCAAATGTGCTAATTTGAGCGCCGCTTACAGCTATTGAAGCATCCTCGTTCTTTTTAGATGCTTTGCTGGAAGCATGCATTCATCATGACAATTTTCTGTCTAGATAGACTTTTCAGATTTTGAAAGGGGCATATACTTCAAGGTGAAGGTGTATCCAATTATTCACCCAGTTTTTTTTTTGCACAGAAATTATTCACCCAGTTGATGCCCGATATTAGCCCCTGAGAATTGAAATGCCAATTTTGTCTGACCTATTGTTTTTCTTAATTGGCTGAACCTAGTTTCATATCAGTGGAACTGTGGCTGTACTTATTGCAGCCACATTATAGTTTACCTTCATTTTCTTTTGGCTACTTGCTACAATCAAAGAGAACTGTAATTTTTTTAATCAAATATTTGCAGAATTTGCTTGGAATTTACACTTGCTTAGTTCAAGTTTAGGGTGTTTGGAGTATATATATGTCTCTGGAATAATCTCCAAGGCTATGGTTTATTGCCGCTCTTAGGTCTGTTATTAACCCTACTGAAACTTGCAGGTTTCCAATGGAGAGGTGAAATGTGTATATGAATGGCGTTATGCTACAAAGATGAAAGCTGAGTCAGGCTTTATTGTATTTGCCATGTGTGTATAATCTTGGTGGATATTTGGCAACCGAAGCAGAAAAAAGGCTGCTCCAGCCAGTGTTTGTTTCAGTGATTTTGGGCTCTGTTTTCCACAGACAATTTAGTTAATGTTGCCCGGTTAGCTCTATGCTAGCTATTCAGGTCACCAACGTGCATTGTTTGTCACAGTATTTTTCATTTACCCATGTTGTGTGGAGCCATGTAAGAGTGTTGGAACGTATAAAGCCTCAGGGTTCACATTTGATGTGGCGGTTCTCAGCTTTTTCAACCTTGCATGCACCAAATGTTTCCTTGTTGCAACCGAATTACCAGTATATATAGCTCTTGCTACTGAGTAGTGTGTTTCGCTGGATAATGACGGTTGAACATGTAGGCAGTAACGCCATTTGAAATTTAAATGGAGTAGGTTTTTAAACGATTTCACAGAGCATTTTGGGAGCATCGGAAAACACTGTTTTAAAGATCTCAGAACTGAAGTAGAAATTAGTTCAAATTTTGTGAAACAGTAACTTCTCGGTCGCAAGTGTCCTAACTTTGTTTCGAGTCAAACCATCTAACTTTAACCAAATATATTAAAAAATACTAATATATGTAATACTAGATAAACATTATTAGATTAATTACAACATATATTTGCATAGTAATATCCATTTTGATATCTTTTATTTTTGTAAACTTGGTCAAAGTTGAGATTGGTTTGACTCATCAAAATATGAGATGAGGACTTTTTTTGATAAACAATATCTGTATTACTTGGTAAGGAAGACATACAAATATGAATACAGGACAACAAAATACAAAGGTTGAAGGTTGTTGACCCGACCAAAGTGCACAGAAGCCCCTAGAAACATAAAAATTACAAGGAGATCCCTAGCCACCGTGCACACAAACCACCTCGACGAACTCCACCGCTGGCCATCACCGACGCCAAGAGCACCCGAAAACACCTAGATTTGGAGAGGCCCCATCGCGAAAAGATTTGAATAGAGCCGTAGCAGTCACCTGTCTCCATGGGCAGGATGAAATTGTCAATGAAGAAACATCAGTCGGGATGCACCCTCCAGACTTCGCTTGTCTTGGTTTATCTTATTTCAGCTTATTCTCTCTCACAAAATACTATTTAATTAACTAAAATCAGCCATCAGTCAAAATCAGCCAAAGAGCTTTTTAGATCAAAGCTCTCGACAAGCGCCGAGGGGAAGTCGAACTTGATCTACTCTGCGTGGATCTGCTACACCCGCAACTGTCGATGCCTTGTTGACGAAACAACAGCCAACGTAGACTCCTATACAGGAGCCGGTGAAACACTTTAGTAGGCCGTTTGGAACAAAGGATTTTTTTTGGAAAACTGAAGGAAACAAAAACTAACGTTCTAGCATTTGGAACACAGGAAAATTAACTTTTCCTTTCCTATGAAACACTAGCGAGTACGTCAATAATTCATGAGATGCATGCGGTGTCTACTGCTAAAAACAGGTTGATGTGAGTGCATGGTCGCTGCAATCGCGGTAACTAATGAATAGTATGTGTAGTTCAATTATTTGTTTTGCGCTAAGTGCATTAAGATAAATGTTGACCAGATTTTTTTTGACTACTGTAGAAACACGGACCAGTGGCCTCACATGTAAAAGGGTCATGGAAAAAAGTGCAACTGGGTATCATTTCATTAAACAGTAATATTGACTCTTCAGTCTCATGGATTCTCCAAACCCCTCTGTTTTACCATTGCACACTTAACCTATTCCTGTGTTTTTTTCCTACTCCTATGTTTTCAATTCCTGCTTCCAAACAGGACCTACATGTCAGACTCCCACCAAGACAGTGACAGCATCAAACATTAACTAACAGTGCGATTCAAATGGTGTTACATCCTGATGCAGGATACAGTATTAGACATCAGGGTCATGCAGGACGACGCTCAGCCCTTCTATTCTTTCCTTTCCAGCTGCCTGCATCTCGGAAACAGCCCCCTGGCGAGGAGGGTGGTCGAACTTGCAGTGCATACCGAACTTGCAAGT
Organism: Hyparrhenia diplandra; assembly: GCA_015847255.1. Taxonomy (NCBI): domain Eukaryota; kingdom Viridiplantae; phylum Streptophyta; class Magnoliopsida; order Poales; family Poaceae; genus Hyparrhenia; species Hyparrhenia diplandra. The sequence goes on along the minus strand of JADLZK010004533.1, from coordinate 73,596 downwards.
GCCAGACTTCATGTAGAAGGCACAGGCCTCAGCATCCTGCGTAAGCATCAGCACTGTGTTAACAAGCATTACATTTGTTAACATAAACAGAAGTAAAAAGTCATAGAGATCTAGCTGAAAACAAGTAAAAAAACATTATTTCTAATGACAATTAATAAAGTGATAATTCAATTGACGCTGTAACATTAAGGGAGTTCTGTCAACAGGAAGTCATGCTCTTGTAATGCCAGCTTACAAGCAGATTGCTAGTTTGACATGCAAATTATTTTTGTCAACAAATTTAATGGAAAAAAAGAGTTTGTTGTAGTCCAATTTGGCAGAAAACATCTTATGCCGCCAAGTACAGGCCAACAAAACAAAATGGACACATTAATTTTCCCAGGTAACGCAGTCTAAGATGTGGCATTCAATTCCTGCCAATGCTTGGCAAGACATTATTTTTCTCTGATTTTTATTCAAGATCCAGTGTGCAAACTGACCAAAATCAAGCTCAGATCTTCATTCTTGGTTTAAAACAGTATTATCCCACAAGAACGATCAGAAAGTCATTAAAGTATCACAGACATGATATAACTGGATATTAGTTAGCACATAACATTTTACAATATGAAGCATTTAAGCTAATTGTAATAGTCTAGCATGTTACCTCTCTCCTTGGAAGGCCAATTGTCACAAGCTGCTGAGGATCCCCGTTTTCATTGGAATGAGGTGCAGACCGGTCAATAGGGTGGTGAAACTTACATTTCTGAGAATACTTGCAAGATCCTGTCTTCATGTAAAACTGCACACACAAATGAGAAAAAGGGCCAAAAGCTCTAAAATAAGCACAATAAATCGAGCACATAAAAAAGATGAATTGGGCATTTAAGGAGACAGCTATATTACATACATCACAAACAGTTTCTCCAGGCCTTTGAGGATAGATCAGAGCCTGTGTTTTACAAAAGAAAGCGTGTAAATGTTATGTACATCACAAACACATTTGCCATTTTTAGACTCTTGGTCTCTACACATACCGGCACGTGACTTGCATGAAAATCAAAGCTTTGCAGAAAATTTGCAGCCGGATTTAGCACCACTGCAGGGACAATGGGTGCTGGAAAAGGAAGAAGTGGGGCCATAAAAGATATATCCGTAACTGCACACACAAATCAATATCATCAGAGGGGGTGGGGGTTAATAAAAGATTGGAAGGTCATAATGAAGTTGATAGGTATTAGTCCTAACATTGAAAATGGAATGAGAAACATTTTGTGATTGCTGCCTGAAAATTTATGTTACAAGGTCATGGTATTTTAGCATGAAGTCCAAAAACAGACACATGGTATTAGTCACAAGTGCAAGAAACTATCGGTATAATCCTTAAAACCTAAGCTAATGAGTAAATGATACTTCAGGAAAAAATTCCAAGTACTTATCATAGCTTCACTATATGCCACACGTGCAAGAAATTATCCATATAATCCTCAAAACCGAAGCTAATGAGTAAAATATACTTCAGAAAAAAAATACAAAGTGCTTATCATAACTTCACTATATTCCAATCAGGTGCTTCAATTCGTAACAAAAACATAATATTAGAAACTCTGGCGCCATTTCTATACTATTAAGGCTTTTAAGGACCTTTCATGTTTACAAGGTCACTACAAGCTATGCTTTTAGCATGATTTGAAAATGGCAAGTCTGGGCATATATTGCAAGCTAAAGTGTTATTTGATTAGAGTGAGCTTCCTGCTGATGTTTTTTTATAACAATCTAACTTTATTAACTTAGCAGCACGAGACTGCTATGTGGGATAGTTTCTCTATCCTTCAGGAAGTAACACAAATGGAAACAGAACAAAATGACCCATAGGATACCATGAAAATTTAACTCGGCCAAATGATTAGCTATGAAAAGAACAGACCTGGCCGATCAGGATGGTTGAAGCGACAACTAGAACCATATTTGCAACTGTAAAGGTGCAAAAGGGAAAATGTCAGATCCCTCCAAACTTATATGCACAAGAGGTAAATTCATCTTAGCAATCCTGCTCGTGAAGGAAGGTACCTGCCTGTCTTCATATAAAATGAGCAATCCACTTCACCCTGCAATATGGGAGAAAATGTGTTGAGCAATACGAGCTATTTGGGTACAGTCAATGCTATAGTACTAAACTAAAGCGATATGTGAAGATACAGTAGCAAACAAACTTTGGTAGATATATTTTACTAAGATAAGAAATAGGAGTTGTCGAGATAACAATCATTATTCATAACTTTTATACACCAAGTCTGGATTACTGACACAATTTGCACTAAGCATAGAACAGACTTTAGCTTTAGCCTTTTTATGTATATTTTGTAACATATTTATTGATATGGTATTATGGTTTCCAAATAAAAGACGTGAATAAAACTGAAATTTGTTTTATCTAGTGCTAAATAAAAAGAACTAAAGTTTACTGCTCTAGCTAAAGAACCATTTGGTAAATACATACTGATCTTATAGGAAGCCCCTTTGCATTATGCGCCTCGGCTGGGGCAGTTGGTGCATGTGTCTTCGCTGGAACTGAATCATCTGCTGCACCAATGTGCGCTGCTGCATCAGTTGTTGCTGTATATATTGTTTCCTTTGCAATCAAAGGTGGTGACTTAGTATCCTTTTGTTTTGGATGATTGAACTTGCAAGTGGCACCAAATCTGCATTTGCCTGTTTTTGCATAGAACTGAAATATAGGACACTCAAGAAATGAAGGACTGTGCCATGAGAAAAAAATAATAATAATTGACAGCAACAGAAGATCTTACCGAACAAACGGGTTCAGAAGGCCTCACTGGTAAGACAGCTCTACCAGCGATTAGTAACTGTTGCATTTCAGGAAAGCAGCCTTTGAGACTCTCTCAGAGTCGAAAAATTAGCAATCGAGTGAACAGATATAATTAACTTACTTCATTTTCTGTTCCTGTTACTAATGCATTCACCATTTCCTTGGGATGGTTGAACTTGCATTTAGATTTAAACTTACATCCACTATTCAATAAATACTGCAATGTTGATAACAATGATATGAATATATCGGTCAGACAGATTCTAAAACTAGAATATGGTATGCTTACAGGACAATCTGGTTCCCCTGGTCGCTCAGGATAAGAATCTTCAACATTTTGGACCTGTAAAGGGAGTTTAAGAAAGCCAGAAAGAGAATCCGTCAGAGGATACAAGACAGAAGGCACAGCTACATGATATAAGAGATTATTTCAGAAGGCATCAACTATGAAATGGAAAATAAAAAAATAGCAACGAAATATTCAAAGAAGTTGATACAGAAACAACATTGTCTTGGAAATGTAACTTTCTTTTAGCTAGGCGTGCCCCCGCATGAATTGTTGCTTTTTGCCAATGTTTATAATTATAAGCACCTTAGCAGCTCAAGTATTTGTTAAACATTACTTAATGGGAGCAACAGCAATAGTTGTTGCAGTGAGAGTAAGGCTCAGGCACACAGTTTTGTAAGCAGATGCAAATGTGCAACGAGTCACTGGCCCAGCATGGTGAGGCTAGAATAAATTTGAGGACTGGAGTCACTTAGTGTGTCGAACTAAAAGTGGCATACTAATTATTTGAGCCTAAATGTCTGTGGCAGGACAGTGAGGGGGGCGGGGCTGAGGCATGCAATTCAGGGCGTCCCAATAGTCTTTCCTCTCTCTCACACGCTGTTTGAGAAGGCATCAGTGATGCCCAGGTCCCATGACTGCCCCAACACCTAGCCACCTAGGCGATGACTTAAGAACCATGTTGTGTAGAGATGCAAACATTAGGATGGTATTCATAAAGTTAACTATCTTAAAACACGACCTATAGTAGCCAGGGCAATAGCTTAGCTGTACTGTTGAATAACACGGAGTAAAACTAGAGTTCCAATTTTCATGGGAAACATTAGGGCTTGTTTGGATGCAGTATCCACCTCAACCCACGTGTGTTGGAGTGGATTGGGGTGTGTAAAGGCTGTCAAGAAAAGCAATTCAGAGGGGCATCATGGACAAGAGATGTGAGAGGAGTCAAGATATACGCATGAGATGGGAGGGAAAACGAACATCAGGAGTAAATTAGGAAATCTTCAAGTACCAACCTGTCAATAACGGAATTAAAGAGAGCATTGAACAGGTTACATGTACCCTTCCAAAAGGAAGAGTCAGCACATACCCACACAAACTCAAGCACAGACACACCACACATTCCGGTGAGGAATATCTGAATGTGATTTAAAACCACAATTTGCCTAAACATTTGTTCAGCACATTTCAAAATGGTGGTAAGCCATGTCCTATTGATGAGCTGTTTCGTCAATTAGCCCAGTTAATGGCAAAATGGGAGGTGACTGACTGTTTACTTTACAGTTTAGAATTTAGGTGCAAACACTATTTAAATATAAATGAACCTTTTTGGTCATGAACTAAGTGGAGGCATTTCTTTTTATTAAAAGAACAAACAAAGTATTTTACCACCCCCTCTGTTCCACTTTGCATGCTACGTCTCCTAAGTGGTTGGATCTATAACAAATACATGTGCCTATGTGAAAAAAAAAAAAAAAAAAACAGCTAGGAGGAATAAATAAAGCTTAAAAATCCAGGTGGTCTCAGTCGAGCATGATTAAATGGCTGCCCTGCAGGCTGCAGCTAGCTGCTCCAGCTTGCTTATTAGACCCAGGTTTCAGGTTTAGGGTTTAGGTCACAGTCATTTTCGACCCAGCATTGTACAAGCCTCTCACAAGTAACATACATCCCTCTACCCCCTTCCTTGACCTCATTGACCCTGAAACTTCATGACTATGGTTTAACTCTTCAATGCAGGAATTGAGGCCGCTACATGTGTTCTCACATTATATTTTTGTGGCTAGCCCTGCTAACAGTAATAAAACATGGTTTTGAAAATAACATAGATAACTCCGTAAAGGTATGTATAAAAAAAATTTAAAAATAAATAAGTACACTACAAGTAACATTTTAAATAATAAGATGTATATATTGCTACAAATAATAATGACAGATAGTCACCTCTTTCCAGTTGGGAACCCCACCCTCTGGAACCCATTGTGGATGGTCAAATCTGCAGGTCACTCCATATGAACAGGTTCCAGTGCTCATATAGAAGGCACAGTCCTTTTGCCCCGGTCGTTGTGGATATATAGGAAGGCTGCTTTCAAGCCTAGGGCGTTTAGCCATTGTATTTGATGAATATAAAGCCTCACTCTGGCCAACAGTACTACGACTTCCCATAAAAGATTGGTGATAGAGAACTATAGTATATATACAAAAAAAACTTTATAAGCCAGCTATATTAGGTAATCATATACTGAAAATAATAATAATGTACTGAAATGAATGAAAGCACAGTTATTAAACAGAGTACTACTAAGATAAGGGAAAATCCTAGCTCTAATGCTGTCCGAGAACCTCTTAGTGCTACTCACTTGAAAAGAACTGCAACAGTATAACTTTCAGTAGAGTGGGCAAGAATCAAGTGCATTTACAGTCCGTAGCTAACCTCAAAATTGGCTTGGATTTATTGGTAGAAACACAGTGAGAACATTTTTACATTCAAAATCAGACGGCAAAAGGTCTAAACTCCAAGTATTATGTTTTCTGGTTCAGCTAATCTCCACTGGTTAGTAATTACCAAAGGCTCTGCCCTGTTCGAATATCATTACCACCTTTTTCATCCTCTGATCCTTCATTGCTAAGCTCATTCACTAAGAACCCTCCACAAAATGGTCTAATTCTACAATGTGCATTGCATCTACCAAAATATCAGACGAGTCAACAACTGAGGACATGGAAATTATGATACATGCCCATATAACTTGAAGGAAATACCACTATGGCACTATCAATGCTTGTTTTGAGCAATTTCTGTCCTTAATTATTCTCACGATTCCACACAGCATAATAAAATTGTTCATAAGTTTATATATATACAAGATAGCTAGATCGGTACGAGCTCCATTAACACTAGCAACTCCCAGCATAAGCTCCCAGTCCCACAGCCAAGTCAATTGATCTTCAAACTATTAGTTTCAGACAAACAAGCAGCCACACGTCCATACACTGTGGCAACCACAACCAGGAAACAAATCACCCATGCATGGATCGGCTAAAATACAGCAGCATTGTCCGACGAACACACGGGGAAACTCCTCATACCAACCAAAACAGGGGGAGGGCCGCTCTCACCTTCCGCGGATCGTCTCGTGCCGACATACGAGTCGAAGGTGTCGACGTCGGCAGAGGACGAATAAGGTGGTTGGGTGCCGGCGTAACGGGACGCGATGAGGTCGAGCTCAAAGTCCGAAACACGCGGCGGCTGCGGCGGCGCACTGTCGCCGCCAGCGAAGGCTCCGCTGTAGTACGGGTTGTAAGGGTCCGACATCGTCGGCGGCTAGGGTTTCCGCGCTTTCCGCACGCGCTGCGCTGTGGGGAGAAAACCGCCGCTATCAAGGGGAAGGCTTTATCGGACCGGAACGCAGACGCACTCGGCACTCACACGAAAACTGTTCCGCTCCTTCCCTCTCTCGCTGTCTGTTTGTTTTCTCGCGGTTCAGATTCTTCTTAGGATAGAAAAGGCAAAAATTTTTCACCCCAAATAGCAAAAGCCAACTGTGGTTTTAGCCCAAATACAGCGTACTCCTATTTTCATAGCAGAATTAAACGAGCATTTTCCTAATTTATTTTTAATAGTTACATGCTCCAAATAACCACAATAACTTCCACCAAAAGTCCTCTATTTCGTGCACATGTGCTAGACAATTTTTATCTAAAAGAAATAAATATCCTTAATTGGATAGCAATCTAAAGAAGATCTTTAATAGACGTATAGTCAATTCCGCTAGAACCTGGCAAACACAAAGAAAAAGTAAAATAGAGAGAAGAATTAATAGTTAATTTTAGACAACGGAAAAAAAACATTATTGAAAGTGTGTCGGCTACCTCGCGAGCGTGAACGGAGGGGCTTCGCTAGCCTGGTGGGTGTAGAGGAAGGGGGAGCGAGGGAACGAGGAACAGTACGGGCATCCACATCTGCACAAGGGCATGGGGAGCAGTGTCGATGTCCTCGCTGTCAGGGGGGCAAGATTTGCGCTGGCATAGGTGCGGAGGAGGCATGGTGGCAGCTTTGCATACCTATCGGAGGGGAGAGAGAAAGAGACGAACAAAGGGGAGAGAAAGAGCCCAACAAAGAAGAACAAGTCAGAGGATGACGTGCAGGCCCCATATGTCTGTGTCCCATCCCATCTAAACCTAGCACTTCAACCAAACAATAAGCGTGGGGGTAAACCTAACTCCTAACCAAACAAGAATCAAGTGCAACTCATTCCTAAAAACATGGTTAGATCCAACCCTTCGGATCCCTAAACCAAAACACGTGCTTAGAGAATTTGAACAGTGGTGTGACGATGGTGCCACCAAAGTGATTATAGAAGCTACAACCGAGGAAGAGGCAAAAATTGCTAAACTCATGGTGAGCAAGAGCACCTATAAGAAACCGCCGAGAAAGGTAAGGCAACCTATGCCGCTAGCTCATCGAGGTTAGCCCGAGGTCAGCTCGCAAGATGAAAGATGAGGCTAGTGCTACAGTGGTTTTTCATTCTAAAGCTGTCTCCAACAACCTACAGAGAGGCATAAATCCTTTGGGGCATGTACAGTGTAAGAAATCTACCATGTTGAACTCCAGAGAAGGCAAACGTAGAAGATCTTCTGTCCCAGAACTTTACACCTAGACCCGTGAGATTTTCATAAATCAGTTAAGGCTATATTTAAGAAAACATTATCTCTAACGCTTTTGCATCAGGAACCCTGTGAGTGAAACAAATTGATTTTATGCCCTTCTCTCCTACCTCTCGATCTTGCTGCGGACCCGCGGCTGCTTGTGCCTATGAAGAGCTTCCTTCGCGCGCCCGCCCTTGAGCCGCCAGGCGCCGCCGCGCCCACCGCGCCCCGGGCCGCCGCCCTTGATCTCACAATCCGCCTCGCCGTCGTCCGCTAGGCCCGGCGCTGGAGGCTGCTGGCGTCATCGTCCGCCTCGCCGTGGGTCCTCTAGGCCCGACGCTGAACGGACAAAAAGCGCCGCCCGTGCGCCTCGCCCCGTCCGCCCGACACCATCACCTCTTGGCCCACCACTACGGCCTCCACGAGGATGCGTCCAGGAGAGAGAACGCCGCAAATTTGCCTTGCCTCTCTCCTCGCAAGGCATCCTGTGTCCTTGAATGCGTCATCTGTTGGAGGGCGATTTTGATGGGTAAAACCACTGTGCCGGACTCATATTTGCCATTTGCATACTCTGTTGAAGTTAGCCTAAGAGGCTTTATACTTCATCTACTAACTTCGTTGAAGAACAACATATCTCTCACATGTTATATTTGTTTGTTTCATCTGTATGAAACCTGTCAAAACATTGTCATGCGGCCTTACTGAAGGAAGATGTCGTTTTTCCAACAATCCTTCTTATACAATGAATAATTTTATACATCTCATGTATTTGTTCGATTTGATCGGGACACAAGCGTGGTGGACGTGCGCGACGACCACAGAGCAAGCACAGCGCCTACGGCCGGAGTAGCTGTAGTTGACGGGGAGCAGAGTCCGGAAGAGCAAGGGACGGTAGCCAGCCAGCCACCGCGAGTTGAAGTCGAATCGGAGTGCGCGCGCGGCGAACTCAGCAGCCAGACTGGACGACGAATGCGGACGAGCAGGGCCTCGTGCGCGGCGAACTCCGACCGCCGGATAGGACATCGCTTGAGGACGAACAGGGCGGGGAGCGGCGTCGAGAGTGGAAATCGAAGTCAGACGAACAGCTGGGGCGTGCGTCGAGTGCGGATGGGCAGGGAGGGCGCGCGGCGAACCCCGGCAGCCGTAGTGGTCGTTGATGGAGACAAACAATGGGGGCGCGGCGAATCCGGGCGCCGGAGTGCATGCCGGCGGCGAGCGCGGTCGCGCAACCGATCCCAATGGGGCAGTGACAGTGAGGGCAAAACACCAGCGACTGGAGCCGTGGAGCGCAGCTGCGCAGATGCGCATGCGACCGATCCGTTAGGGAGTGGAACGGAACAGAGAAAAAAAAGACCGCGCGGATCTGGCTGGGCCTGTACGTTTTCGTGGCCCATGAACGCGAGGGTCCGGAAGCCCGTTCTGTACTATTACCGAAAGGAAAAAGTCTACTTTCCTCTCCCAACTATCACGAAAGTTCAGATTTTGGTCCCCAACTTTAAAATCGGACAAATCGGCTCCCTCAACTTTTGAAACCGTGCATTTTTTCCTCCCTCAGGCGGTTTTGGACGGTGGGTTTGCTACAGTAACCCCGGGTTTTGCTACAGTAACTGTGGTTTTGTTTTTCTTTTTTTTTTTTCTTTTTTTCGGTTGAATATTTGAAAAATCATAGTAAATCATAGAAAAAATCATAAAATAAAAAATCTAATTTTGTTGGACTCCACATGAGTAGATCTACACAATGAATATATAATATGGTATATTTAATATAAAATTTTTGCTATGAAGGTTTTGCCTTTTTCTTTTATTTATTTCAGCTCAATATTTAAAAATCATAAAATTGAAAAAATAATTTTGCTAGACTCCACATGAGCATATTTACACAATAAAGATATATAGGTGTACTATTTAATTTATTGAACCAAAGTATACCATATTATATATTCACCTAACCCAGTGTAAAGAGCCACATAACTCGTCTGTTATTGGCGCCTCATAGTCCAACAAAATTGAATTTCTTATTTTATAATTTTTCTGTAATTTACTATGATTTTTTAAAGATTGAGTTAAATAAAAAAAAAAGCAAAACCTTCTAGCAAAAACTTTGTACAAAAGTATATCATATTATATATTCATTGTGTAGATCTACTCATGTGGAGTCCAACAAAATGGATTTTTATTTTATGAATTTTCTATGATTTACTATGATTTTGAAAAATTCGCCTAAATAAAAAAAAAAAAACGAAACCACGGTCACTGTAGCAAAAAAAATGTATGAAACCACCGTTTGAAAACCGTTGAGGGACGAAATCTGATTTGTTGAAAGACACCGAGGGGCCGCTTTTATCCGGTTTTGAAAAGTGAAATCGGACTTTCGAAAGTTGAGGGGACCAAAAGTGGACTTTTTCCTTACCGAAATTCTTTCTAGCTGCTCCAGGCCTGCTTGACTGAACCTACGAAAGAAGCCTGTCCACTATAGCATCCGACTTCTGTAAACCCTAATACCACTGGTTGCTATCGACTCTGTTTAGCCCGCACTTCCGCTGCTATGGCCGCCGCAACCTTCTCCGCCGCCGGCCGCCGGCTCCTTTCCACCGCCGCGGCAGCGGCAGAGAAAACCGAGCTCCCCGTTCCTATCGCCCGTCTTCGCCAGCTCGCCCGCGCTGGCCGCTTCGAGGACATCGACGCGACCCTCGCGCCCGTGTTCCCCTCCCACTCCGTCGCCGCGCTCTCGGCCCTCTCCTCGGTGGGTCTCCCCGACCGCGCCTCCACGCTGCTCGGCACCATCACGTCGCCCACTACCGTGCACCTGAACGCGGTCCTCGGCCCACTCCTGCGCCGTCGCCGGCTGGCCAGGCTCGTGCCCTCCATCCTCGCGGCGCACGCCTCCATCCCGCGGGACGCCGTCACGGACAGCATACTCGCCAAATCGCTCTGCCTCACCTCCGGTGCCGACTCGGCGCTCCACCTTCTTCGTGAGCCTTCGTCGGGGGCGCCGCCGTCGCTCCAGCTCTTCACGGCCATCATCGACTCCTTCTACAAGCAGCGTCTCCCGCACCGCGCCGACGAGCTGTGGCGCGCCATGGTTCAGGACCACGGCATCACCCCCGACACCGCCGCCTACAATGCCCGGATCACCTACAAGTCCACCAACGGCACCGTGGAGGAGGTCAAGGAGCTGATCCGCGTGATGCGCGAGGAGGCCGGGCTCCGGCCGGATCTGGTGTCCTACAACGCGTTGATGCGGGCGATGGTGCGGCACAACAGAGTGGATGAAGCAGTGGAGGCGTACCGCGGCCTGGAGGCCGGGAAGGTGGCGGGCGTGGTGCCGGACTGCGGGGACGTATACCTGCGTGGTGAGCGCGCTGTGCGGCGGCGCAGGGCGGTGGTCGGAGGCGGAGGACGTGTTCTACGCTGGAGTGAAGCGCCGGAAGGTGGCCGACCTCGGAACGGTGCGGGTGCTGGTGCGCGGTCTCAAGGACGCTGGCAAGGGGCGGCGGCCAGGCGGGTGGTGGTCGGTCTGCGCAAGAAGTTCCCGAGCAGTTCGACGGGCCGTGGAGGGAGCTTGAGGAGGTTGCTGGGCTGAATTCCACCGGGAAGGAGGGGCGTGGAAGACGGAGCTGACGAAGCCTGCGGTGACCATGGCCGCCGCCGCGTGAGCGTTTGTGGTTGTGGCAGCTGGCAAAGTGGTGAATCATCGGTTTAAATAGGGCAGCATTGCATGATCAATCGAATAAGCAAATTCATAAAACTACAAGAGCATTTGTGTGCTAGCTACTGTTCTTGATAATTTTACTCGTTTATTAATAGCACTATAGTGTATTATAATCTTCCAGTATCTCACTGATGCGATAGAACAATTGCTGTTAGAGCCAAGAAATCGGATTGTGTAATGCCGTCGGGTGTGGGCGGCGTAGCTTGAGTCGTCGGCGACCCTGCTTCTGAGATCCGTCTTGTGGCCCGACTCGCCACAGCTTGAGGCATCGGTTCCTTGTACTCGGTGGTGACTGGTGAGCGCCATCGCTTCTTCGCTCGTTGCCAAGATCCGTTTGCCGCCTGAAATTGTATGCCTGGGGTTGATGCCTGCACTAGACAGCTTTGCCTAGGAGCATAGCAAACAGCCCCTAATGCATGTTGGAGTATGCTGTACATTCACTAATTAGTATGACCTGGTCTATAAAGTGCTCAATGTTTTGGCATTTGGTTTTCAATTCAGCATTTTGTCAATAGCAGTATTTTTAGTTTATTTGCATTTCAATTGGAATGTTTTTTTCCTTATTTAGTTGCTATAATTTGGAAATAGGCCAAATATTTGTGTTGATGTTTATTAATTTCATATGCTTTGTAAATGAGCTTGGTGCTGCATTTGCAAATCATCGGATGGTTTCTAATTAATGATGAAGTGCATATCTACAGTCAAGTATCAGATTAAAGTGAATGGAGCTTTGTCAAAACCTTTGTGCCAGAGAGAGGTCTCAGACAGGGAGATCCTTTGTCACCCTATTTGTTCTTGATTTGTGCAGAAGGGTTTTCAGGTTTATTGAATAGAGCTGAGGAAGATGGCCTGATTTCTGGAGTTAAAATCTGCAGGGATGCTCCAAGCATTTCTCACCTTTTTGGCGATGATTCTCTTATTTTGATCCAGGCAAAAGGGGGGATGCTACACAGCTCCGGAGGATTCTGGAGCTGTATGAACAGTGTTCTGGTCAGATGATTAACAAATCAAAATCAGCTGTGTTGTTCAGTCCAAACACACCAGATAATATGAGAAGGGATGTGAAGGATACTTTGAGTATTGAGAAGGAGACTATAAATGAGAGGTATGGAAAAGGATACAGTGTTCTTTGCTTACTTAAAAGATAGAGTATGGAATACAGGGTTGGAAGGAAAAATTCCTATCCTGGGCTGGGAAGGAAATATTGATCAAAGTGATTGCTCAAGCTATCCCAACATTTGCCATGGGATGCTTCGACATCATCAAAGCTTTATGTTCAAATCAGTACAATGATATGCAGATACCGGTGGAATCAACAAAGGCAAGCATAAAATACATTGGCCAAGTTGGGAGAAAATGATTAAACCAAAAAAAGATGGTGGACTAGGTTTCCGGGACATCCATGGTTTCAACATGGCGATGTTGTGTAAGCAGGCTTGGAGACTTTTGCAAGAACCTGAGTCACTTTGTGCGCGTATCTTAAGAGCCCGATACTTCAATGGACGCTCCTGTCTTGATGCAGTGCCGAAGCAAGGAATGTCATACACATGGAGGAGCATTCTTAGGGGTTTGGAGCTGCTCAAGCAGGGAATGATTTGGCGAGTTGGCGATGGGGAAGGGCTGAATATGTGGACTGATCCATGGGTACCCAGAAATAAGTTGGGAAGGCCGATTACACTGAGAGGGTCAAACCTGATGACAAGCGTCTTGGAGCTGATCGACCCGGTTATTGGAGGCTGGGATGAGCAGCTGGTCCGCGACACCTTCTGGGATATGGATGCTAACTTGATACTCGCCATTCCTGTTAATGGTGCTTTAAAAAACAAAGCTGCCTGGCACTTAGACAAAAAAAGGCAAATTTTCAGTTAAGAGTGCATATAAAGTCTTCAGAGCAAACAATGTACAGAACTGCCAGTCTGGGGAGGCCTCATCATCAAGCCTGGACCCTGGCCTTGTTTCGGTTTGGAGTAAGGTGAAGCACTTTATGTGGGGATTTTGTCATAATAGTCATCCCCTCCGTGCTAACCTGAGAAGAAAAGGCATGGCCGTAGATGGAGATATGCAACAGGCTTGACTAAGATGGAGCCTATATTTCAAATGCAAGTAAGCTATCAGCAGAGAGAGACACCATGGGTAGTAAGCTATCAGCGAGAGAGGTCACTGAATACATTATGAACATGAAAGAGAAGGAGAGGGTTTTGTGTTGTTATGTTCTTTGGCTATGCTGGTCCGAACGTAACAGAAGACGGGAAGGGGATCGTGCAAGTGAACCAGCTGGCCTAGCGCACAGAATCCAGGCCATGGCTGCCGAATGGCAACAACAGGAGACTTAACCTATCATCAGGCAGCCAGAGCCAATTCCCAGATGGGAGAGGCCAACTGAAGATCGTGTGAAAGTAAACTGCGATGCAGCCTATGACCAAGTGACCGGCAAAGGTGGTTGGGGTTGTATCATGAGAGACTCATCTGGAGATGTGATCAGTGCACACCGCGGGCGAGCAGGAATGCTGATGCATGCATTGCAAGGAGAACTTATTGCCTGCATACATGGCTGAGCGATGTCTCCAATCTTGTCGAAGAGGTGCGTAGCCTGCTAGCCTGGAATTTTATTTCATGGAGTATGCAACATTGCCCACGTTTATGTAATAGGGTAGCCCATGAATTGGCTAGTCCTGGTAGCTCTTGTGATCCGGATGATGAACTGATGTTAGTTCATATACCGGCACACATTCCTTCTGTAATAGCTGAAGATTCAGCACCTTTTGATTAATGGAAAACGAGCTTTCCCTTTAAAAAAAAAAAAAAAAAAAAAAAAACGTTCGCCGCCGGTAATTGGACCAAGTTGGTTTCAGGTCATTTTTTATTGATAAAACTAATTGATCTAGACCAAGTCTGAGAATTGCAGGAATTTGATCCTTTTAGCACCACTTGATCTGAATCTGAGACATGGAGTTTTTCTTTATTTCCTATATGGATATGGAAAGGCTTTTTTTCCTTTATGAAGTAAACTAAATAAAACATCAATTTTAAGCTCTTAATTTTTTTTCCTACATGTGTAAATATAGATATGAAGAAATCCTTATTAACTATTAGAACGGACACAAAAAACAAAATTTTATGTTCCTAAATGACCTATTTTTATAAATCCATATTCCCTCTGTCATATGGCCCGTATCCCTAGAGAGCAGGCCAATCGGGGCCTAAGAGCAGCTCGAGTGTGATCCCCAAATCGAACCGTGGAGTCGTTCAATCGAACCAAAAACATTGGAGGGGTCGAACCATGATGTCGGACTAGAGAACGAACTCCCGAGATGGTTCGAACCAAGTCATATAAAATTTTGTTAGCCATACAGAGGAAGCCGAGAGAAGATGAAGCAAACCCCGAGTTGTTGGCGCACAACGGAGAGAAATATGCTTTCTAAAATTGCTTGGACCCCACAAAAGCGACATTCATGCTTTGGAGATATCGAACTCTCCCCTCGGTTCGGCTTGCATGGATTTCTCGGTTCGCTCTAGGACCGGAGGTGCCGTAAGGAGGGGCGCCACCGCCGCCTGGCCGGACTTGCTGATCTGTCCCTAGGTGTGCTTAGGGGAGTCGGGAGGCGCGACCGACCGCTTTGCCGCCACGTCGACCCCATCACCCCTACAATGGAGTTCTTGTCGGTTCTACGAAAATCGGTCGTTAAGATAGAAAAATTAAGTTGTTAATGGAGATTTAATTCAATAAAGATCTCCTAGTTTGCTTAGGAGTAAGTCTTGATGGGACTACAAATAACGAGGATTATACCCAATTAAACTCAAATAATAGAAAGTGCAAAAGCTCCCAATTCTCTTGCCCTCCTGCACTTACGCTGAAACCCTACACCGCCGTAGGCTTTGCTCCCACGGCTACCCCGTCCCCGCCCGCACCCCCATTTTTCAAGCCTCCACGGGTCGCCCCTTACACTTGGTATCCGGAGACTAGTCAATCTTCCACACCGTTGCAATGGCAACAATAGCACTTCGCCAAGGGGGTCACCACCAAACTAAAACGTCGAGAAGGATCGCTCTACGGACACGATCTTTGGCAAACAAAACGGCCAAACAGATCGAAAGCAAGATGGCGACCAAAGTGGAGGAAATATGTTTTTAATTTTTTGACAGTATACGAATCACAAGTTACGTTTTTTCGTTCCAGGAAATATGTTTTTATTTTTTATAAATTTTTTTGCGCATTCCTCCGTTCCATGTATATTGCTATAATAACTGTTCAGTCCTGGTGCTGAGACATCGCTCGTCCATCTGACGACTGACGGCAGCGCGCCCGCCTGCGAAATAAGCTCCTCGAGGGAGCCAAGCCCAGAAGACGATGCTGCCCCGCGTGCCCATCCGCCTCGCGCCGCCGCCGCTCGTCGGCGCCCTTCGCGGCGTTTGCGCCACCGCGCTGCCGCAATCCAAGCCCCCACCCGAACCCCTCTCGCCGTCCGACCTGGACGCGATCTCCGCGCTCCTCCCGCGCCTCCTCTCCGCGGGCCACGTCCCGGCCGCCGGGCGCCTCCTCTCCGCGGCGCTCCTCCTCCCGGGCTCCCAGGACCGCCTCCCGCTCGGCCCCCTCGCCGCGCACCTCGCCTCGCTCCCGACCCTCTCCGCCGCCTTCGCGCTCCTCACCGCGCTGCGCCACCACCCTGCCCCCCCTCGCCGCAGCTCCTGCTGGCGTCGCCGCTGCTCGGCAGCCTCCTCTCCCCTGCGCCGCGCGCGCGACGCCTCCTCCGTGCTGCGCTGGCTCTGCCGCCCGGACTCCCCGCGCCGGCCCGACGCCGCCACCTACGCTGACGCCGTCGTGGGGCTCTGCCGCCTTGAGGACCCCAGGGCCGCGCTCGCCGCGCTCAGGGAGATGGCGACGGACGGGTTGCAGCCCACGCGTGAGCTGCGGGAGGCCGTGCGGGACGCGATGCTGCAGGACGCCAGGATCGAGGAAGCGTGGGCGCTGGAGGAGGCCATGCGCCAGCCCGAGGAGACGGGGAAGCTGGTGGAGCTCATCGACGAGCTTCTCTCAGCGTGGGAACCCTGAGCCGTTGGCGGCGAAGAACAATGATACACGGATTGAGCTTTTTATGCTCGTGTACGTTGAATGCACTGCAAGAAATTCCGGTGAAGTCAGAAATTTTTTTTTCTTGAAATTGATACGATAATTTGAGTATTGCCATCCAAGAACATAGCACAAACACTTTCGCATAATTCTATCAAGCTGTGTGATTACTTCAGCATTTGAGTTCATCAGATACCTAAATCATATATCACAAACAGTTTCGCATGATTACTCCAGCATTTGAGCTCATCAGATACCCAAAACATACCAGAGTGTTCATACTGTCATTTGTTTGGTAAATTGTTAGTACTTGCATGCGCGCGCGCGCACGCACACACAAAAAAAAGAAGCTACCGAAACAGCAGCACACATGACTGCAGCCCTGCAAGTTGATGCTGGTTTGCTCTCGAAGCTTTTGCTCGATTCGGATTTTATTGATACTGGTTGCCGTTGCTGTTGTGTATTTACGTTTTCAAATAAGTAATCCATAAATTTAGAAAAGCATATGCCATCCGTTCTGATGGCAGCTGGTTGCAGTTGTGTATTTACATTTTGAAATAAGTATATAGTCCATAAATTCAGAAAGCATATGGCAGCTGGTTGCTGTTGTGTATTTACATTTTGGAATAAGTATATAAATTCAGAAAGCATATGCCGTGCCTTCTGATGGCAGCTGATTGACTGTAGTCGACAATATGGCTTCTGCTGGTGTGTTTAGAGCCCCAATTTTCCTCCAAAATTTTCTCCATTCTCATCACATCCTATCACATCGAAACATTCAATCCATCTAAAAACGCTTGACGGCCAGTATAAAATTTAGGTAAATAAAAAAACTAATTGCACAGCTTTTAAATGTATATCATGGCACAATTCTTTTTTTAAGTCTAGTTTACGTCATGGTAGGATAATATTTACCACTAACAAACGAAACGTCTTCTACGATTAATGCGATGTGACATGCATGTCCCATCCGTCCAAAATTTTGCCCAAAATTTTGGGATCTAAACATTGGGCGCTCAATACACACTATTTCAAATTAAAGAAAAAATTGGAACCCCTTAAAATCAAATAGGCAAAGCGGACAGGATAGCTACCTACTGTGGAAGACGTTATTGGGCGTGTTTAAGGCTGCTAAATTAGACTAGATCCACAGTCGTCCCACCATGAAAATCGAGAAAATCAGATCTACCGTCGTTCCACCGGAGAATCAAGAAAAACAACTAGTTTGGTCGTCCCACCATGAGGACCGATAAAACCTGACCTGCAATCGCTCCACCACGAGAATGAAGAAAATCACCGCTAAAAACAATCAAACCGCCTCAACAAGGAACGAGAAAAACACACGACAGCGTGTATTTTGTATCACAGGGTGGAGGTCGCCACGCCGCGGTCCCAAACAGGCCATAGTGAGTTATGAACAACCGAAATTTTGGCAAATATAACTGCAGCATTCAGTAAAACCCACGATAGCTTTACAAGACAAGTCGTCTAGCAAGCCCTCAAGATGGATTGGCATGTCGAACTGATATGATCATGCAGCAGAGCAACAACTTATTTGCGCACAAGCACAAAAAAACTGTCCAAAATCAAAATACAGACTTGCCTAATCTCGAAATACTCTCTTGCACTGCTGCTCATTTTTAAGCATCAGCTCTAGACCTCACTGAAAACCTAATTTAAGTACCCAAAACATTCGGATTTTCTTTAAGATATACAGCATGTAGACTCTTCTGACCCAAATCTGCTCCATTTGCTTACAGAAGAGGGTAGAGATGAAGACAGAAACCACTATCTCGCGCCTTCGAAAAGATCCAGCTCGGTTCCTTAACTAAAACCACCGAACGAGCACTATCCCCAGCAGACAGTCCACATCGAGCACAAGAACTTTTTCTTCCTCGAGCGACCATGATGATAGTCAAGCCAGCCACGACAAAACTGATGCATTAGGAGCCGCAAAATTTGAAGTAAATAGTTGCAAATCCTTGATCCATCCACTGATGCTCTAAGCATGCACACCATTGCCATTGGCATAGTATGTTCCGTTTGAGAGACCATTGGCAAGCTTTTTTGGGTGCCCATTTTGGTGTGCCGTGGATGTATACGAGCCATTGCTCAGAACAGGTTTAGCTGAAACAACATGACCATTGCAGCAGTCTTGCAGCACCCTATCCAACTGCCCAGATGCAGCCGCAATTAGTCCTGCAGAAACATAAATTTAGTTATGATACCATGTAAAGTACAGCACAAATGTTTGTGAAGTGAAAA
Organism: Hyparrhenia diplandra; assembly: GCA_015847255.1. Classification (NCBI taxonomy): domain Eukaryota; kingdom Viridiplantae; phylum Streptophyta; class Magnoliopsida; order Poales; family Poaceae; genus Hyparrhenia; species Hyparrhenia diplandra. The sequence goes on along the minus strand of JADLZK010004533.1, from coordinate 54,809 downwards.
GGTACAAAGTTTTCAGCATCAGATAGCATCTTACCCACAAATAGGGGAGAAGGTTTTGAAGGTCTTGACTTGAACTCAGGATGGAATTGTGCACCAACAAAATATCGGTGGTTGGGTATTTCAATAATCTAGAACATAGCAAGTTGATTAAGAGACAAATTTCATGAAAAAAAAAATGTAAAGCAAGTCTCAGTTCAACTCGAACCTCCATCCTCCTTCCAGTATCATCTTTGCCAACAAACTGAAGCCCAGCATTTTCAAACTCTGGAACCATATCAGGGTTCACCTGTGAAGCCAAAATTTCAGTCTAAAGAACATACAAGATGTATGAACAACATAACAGACAGAAGGCCCAGATTTAAATGCACATTTAGGAAACTGGTGAACTTCAATAAACAGACCTCATATCTGTGGCGATGCCTTTCATCAACATAAGTGACATTGCCATACCTAAAATGGTAAAAAAAAAATCAATGACTGGATAGGTTATAAAACTTCATTGAGGGGGTACAATGAAAATTAAGAAGGCTCTACAGGCAACTCACAATTTAGAAGACTTGCAATCAGAAATCTTAAAAAATGTCCTCCTTGATCCTAAAGCGCATTGTCGCACCCATATGTGTTTTGGAACCCTACAACAAAATTAAATGCCAGGATAATCTGTATCAGACTGACAAAGGTTGCTCATTGCCATCGAAACACATCAGTGTGAAGCCTAATTTAAAACAATGCAAACCCATTAACAATTACCTCAGGCATAAAAATAACACAAGGGGTCTTGGTGTTTGGATCAAATTCAGTGCTGTTTGCATCAGTGAGATTCATGACATGACGGGCATACTCGACCACAGCAATCTGCATCCCAAGACATATACCAAGATATGGGACATTCTTTTCACGAGCATACTTAGCAGCCAAAATTTTCCCTTGAACACCTCTGTCACCAAAGCCACCAGGTACCAAAATTCCATCTGCCCCCTGTAATGAAAAGTCTTCTTGTAACCATGATACTCACAAAATCAAATGTGATACGATTCCAATTTTCCATATCCTAAAAATAGTCCATTTGATAATAACTTACCTTCAATAAATTCCAGGCTGTTTTATATGCATCAGGTGCCTAGAATGTTTAGAAAGAAGCCAAGTAAAAAAAACAATTCACGTCAAGACTTAGCTCATTGAATACTAGACTAGCCAAACCTCAATTGCCGTGGAGTCCTCAAGATCGGTTGAAGCAACCCAATCAACAACAAGCTTCCTGCGGCAATCAACAGATGCATGCAAGAGGGCCTGCAAATTTTTGCGACACAATAGTTATGCAATCACATTAGGAAACATTAAAAAAATCACTGCACCGGACAAGTTGGCAAGCTCACCTTCAACACAGAGAGGTATGAATCTGATAAGCCAGTGTACTTCCCAACCATAGCAATCCTCACCTGAAATAGTCACCATTAGTTGCATGGAACTAAGGATGAAAAAAATTTAGCAAAGGACTGACTTGAGCAGAAAACACTAACAGTGTCATGAAGGGTATCAAGTATAGTAGCTCTTGCAACCCATTCATCTAACTTCGGCTCTCGCGCAATGCTGGAAATGTTATAGATAAATTAGTTTCTGGCACAAAGCAATGTCACATATTGCAGAGAACATACTAACTAGATAATTCAGGACCAACCTATCCACCCTTTCCAAATTCAGAACTTTGAGAATAGCCTCATGAGCCTTTTGGTCCTGCAGGGCACAAATAACATTTTAACACAGAATGTGAATTCCTAAACACAGAAATGACTCAGTCCAAAGAAAACAGATGTGCCTTACCCGTAGCAACAAAGGAATGCGCCAGATATTGGAAACATCATACAAAGTGAGAATATTTGCTTCCTGCAAAAACCAATGGTGAATTAGCTTCCTGGAGTAAAGTTGATACAGCATATGAAGCTTTTAATGAAAATGTTTCCCTACCGGCACATGGCAAAACTGGGAGAGTTTCTCCTTGACATTATCCTCTAATTCCTGTTATACACAATTTCAGTTATAAGTACTGTTAAGGAACTCAGTAAAGGTGATATTCTACCAATGTAAAAATAATTAGATTGATAACTAACCTTAGTACTGCGGCAAGCTAAAATATTTGGGGTGAGCCCAAGTCCCCTCAAACCACGTACGCTATGCTGGGTTGGCTTTGTTTTCTACATGAGCAAGCAACATAGATAAAAATTAAGTCAATGGAGCCAATAAATTTTGTAGTATGATCAGTTAATAAACAAGAGAACATAACTAATGACCAAGAATACCTGTTCACCAACAACATTCAAAACTGGAACTAGACTGACATGCACCAAACAGAAGTTGCCAGGACCTGTCAAGTGTCAACCAAAACAGCATAAAAATAAGATCATCAATCATGCTTACTAGCAGAAGATGGACTGGAGATTGTATGTTTCATGATAAGTGTGAAGTTTCTCACCAACACGATAAGAGAACTGACCCAAAGCTTCAATAAATGGCATGGATTCAATATCACCTGCAGGTGTTCAGATTACAATCAATAACAGTAAAACCAGCTATATACTGTCTACTGTAAACAGCTATCGGCCCAAAAAGAACAAAAAGGAATGGTTATCTCATGCCACCTATAGTGCCCCCAGTTCTATCACACAGACATCAGCAGGTCCCTCCTTGCCATCAACTGGTATCATAGCAACACGCCGATCCACTCTTGTATGGCATTTGTGATGTGTGGCACAACCTTAAAAAGTAAAATCATTTGGGCGATCAGTACTAGAACAAGAACACAAGCAGCAAGCAGAAGTTACAAGACAGATGAAACAAACATGAGTCCACAAAACATGATCCAAATACCTGGACAGTCTTTCCCAAGTATTCCCCTTTCCTCTCCTTGTCAAGTACAGACTGGCATAAACCGTTGAAAAATATAAGCAAAATAAGAAGAAAAAAAAAAAAAAGGCAGACCTTTATGCAGGGAAAAGCAACTGTATTTTCAATGTCCGTATACGACATTTTCATTGTTAACGTAAGGGCAACAAGGTGTCCTTTTCCCCCAATTGAGTACAAGATGTCAACACCAACATCTTGTGAACTATTTCATGTTCTGAATATTTGTATGACGAAAGAATGTCATCATATGGCTATTTTAACAAACTGAAGTTATAATTATATGAATTTCAATACATATACCAATTTGCAATTCAATGCAATGAATTAAGGTTTGACAGAAAGAAAATATTATTGGTTATTCTTACCTGATAGATCTTTCCGGTGGTTATATTATTGTCCCGAGTAAGTTTAATGTCCAGAAACCTCTCATAATTACCAAGATCCAAGTCTACCTAAACGACGCAAAAAAAATAAGTACTTAAATTAGATGGGCAAACAAGTGTTTTGCCTAGCAAACTTTGACTTTGTGACATGTCAATATCAATACCTCGCCACCATCATCCAGCACAAACACTTCACCATGTTCAAATGGAGACATAGTCCCAGCATCGGTGTTAAGGTAAGGATCTGCACATATTCAGGTAATTCAATGAGAACATGTCAACCACATAAAGACAAACACAAGCAACTAATAATGCAAGTTATAGCTGGCTTGCCACCACCGATTTTACAAGGCAAAGGCCACAATCAGAGCATAAGTGCAACAACAGTACAAAGAGTGACAAGGCAACAACAGCAAAAACAAAGAAGGGTTTAGGTGGCACTGGATAAGCATAAGTATGGGCAAACAAAACATGTAACATTAGATTGAATTAAGTCAAAAGCTTCCAGAGTGTGGAGCTGGCATCCATAGGTTCGTGACCTGTCCATAACTAAATCAGCATTGGTGTCACGTGATATCTAAATCAGCATAGGCAAGCCCTCCATAGCATAATCTATCTGGAAGACAGAGACACGCATGGGAGGTGAAACCTAGTCTTCTCCAACAACCTTTTCCCTGGCCACAGTATCGAGAACCAAAAAATGTGCTCAACTCTTGAGAGTCCAAGCAAATTTATGGGCATCCAACAAAGCCATATTTCTTGTCACAAAAGTGAACATTAATCCATTTCTGTTAAAAATAAATACTAAAGAGAACATATTGCCAGAGGCACTTGGCCGAGAATAAGCTCTGACCACCAACCAGTGAAGTAAAATAAATTACAAGGTTCTAGAATATCATGCAAATCATGAATGGACCCCCATTGTTCAAACTCCAAGGCTTTACGGCTCAAGCAGAAGATTCCCAAATCACAACTACAAGGTGACATCCCTCCGTAAACAATATCAGAGGACGGAAACCCCCCTTTGCACAAAGGGGTAGGTGCCCACCAACTATCATGAAAAATCTTTGAAGGAAAGAAGTACAACCTCTTTCACTGACAAGATTGGCAAACTTACCATGAAAATCAAAGACCGGTTTGACACCATATCCTCCTAACCCAACGAATACAACGGCAATAGCACTGAGCGGAAGGTTCAAAAGAGGGACTTTTCACCTAACTCAACCAGGAACCCGGGTCCTCCGCACACCAACTCCCACCCATCTTTTTTTTTGCCGGCCGGCCCGTATTGCCGGAACGGATCGAGGGCTCAGAGCCACCCCCGGCCCTCGGTCAAATCCCACGGCGCAACCCTAACGCGCCGTTCCAGCTGGTCCGAAAAGGTGTGTTTTGAAACGGAAGGTGCGCGCGGTTCATTTGGGCAAGGAGGAGGCGGCGGCGGCGGGCACGTACCGATCTTAATGGACGTAATGCGGAGGCCGCACGCCTTGAGGATGACGCCGATGCTGCTGGCCGTGACGCCCTTGCCCAGGCCGCTCACCACCCCGCCGGTGACAAGGACGTACTTCATTTCGCCTTGTCCTGGAATCTCGGGCCCGACAAATCCGCCGCCGCCGCCGCCGCCCACCCTCCTCAATCCCCCGACCCGCGCGACCGTTCTGGGCGAGGAAACCGCGCGCTCGCACGGACACACGAGCTGCTGGAGTTGTCGGCGCGCGCGGGGTTTAGGAGGTGATGAGAGGGAAGAGAAGGGAGTGGGGCGGCAATGGAGGCAAGGCGGCTGGGGGATAGAGGAGGGAGGAGGGCTTTGCAAACAAAGGGGGCCATTTATACTCCCAAATCCCTCAATTCTCACGATTTTTTTCTTTCTGTTTCCCCGGCTTCCCTTTCCTTCCTTTTATGATGCAAATCTTCTGTGGGCTCGGCCGATTAGTAGGTTTAAGGGAACATCGAGGCCCAAACAGTCATCATACAATTATATCTCTTTTTTTTATTATTTTTATAGGATCCGTGCTATATCCATGTCGCCCGTTAACCTGCGATCCGTAAGATCTGGCCAATTCACGATAGCGTCCATCGGTTGCGGATCGGTTTGGGTCTCCAACCATGTTTCGAGACCGAAACCTGAAATTCTCTGGCGAGCACTTTGGTTATTACAATGATTCCTTTTATTTTGATCGGTACAACTTGGGCCGAACATAACCCACACACTGCACTCACACGCACACAAACACATGTGTGTCTATACACGTTCCTACTATGTCATGGACGACGCCGACGACAACAATCTTGTCCACCATTGCAGTCCAAGTAGTCATTGAACAGTTTGTCGTTCTTCCCTTGACTTCCATCGAAGCGAGCCCGGTGTATGCGTAAGGGAAAGCTTCTACAACACATGGATGATGGATCTACCCCAGACATGGTACCAAACAACCTCTCACACTGATTCCCCCTAATGAGCTATACTCTCTCTGTCCTATAGAGAGTGTCGTTCTACAGATGAGACGGTGTCCTAGAAAGAGAGTCGTTTTAGGGTAGTATAGGTCCTGCAACCTATTGTACGAATCACCGTCACCCCCATGTGCTTAGCTCCCTTCACGCTCTCTCTCTCCCATCCCCTTCCTCAAACATCTCAAGCACGGGTGAGGGAGTGGGGATTTAGGTCGGCGAAGACCCCGCGTTGGGGTGACCTACGCGCCGACGAGGAGCACTCGCCCTGGCGCAGGGGCCGACAATAGAGGTGCGCCCGAGCAAATCAGGCGGCGCCCGCCATGGCAAGACCCCGAGCGGGTCCTGCCAACCGTTGCGTCCGCCATGGCAAGAGAGAGGAAGAAGCAGAGTAGGCCACCGCCGGCAAGGCCTGTGGCCATCGCGTTCCTCCTCTAACGGCAATCTGTCACCGAGATCCACCCCCCGGGTGAGCCGTCCCTAGAGTGAGGCTGATGCTGCACTGTCGGGTTCTACGAGGCGAGGCGTGGCCCGGCGTGGAGGCTGATCCCTTCTCCATGAGCGCGCCACAGAGGAGCCGCTGGAGCACTGTGGATGTGGACCTCGCAGACCGGGGAGGAAGAGGAGGCGGAGACTGAGGCGTCGGTGCTCCAGATGAGGTGCGTCGGGGATGGGCGGGCACGACGAGGAGGAGTCATGCTCGCCTGGATGCAGAGGTAGAGAGGAGCCGCTTTGCAAGGGAGAGAATACTACTTTGTGGAGTGGATATGGATCCGAGCGGGGAGAGGGGGGGGGGTCAAGCACTCAAGTTGTGGTGGTAAAGCATCAGGAAGTCGTTGTGAAGTAAAACCGTAAGTGTCCAAGTAGCCATTGTGGTGGAGATGATGTATTTGCCAACGACGACCTGTGAAGCATAACCACCAGTGACCAGGTAGCCACTGTGATGAGGCGACCTATTCACCAACGACTAGGAAGTAGTTGCGAAGTAGAGAATAGACTGCGAGTGACCAAGTAGCCACTAGACGATAACTGCGGCACCAAGGCGAAGAGGTAAGCACGAGGAGGCATAGCAGAGGCGAAAGCGGCTCCGACGGATGGTGACCATCAAGGGTCGCTTTTAGCTAGGGAATGACGTCCATAGACAACAACAACATTGAAGAGGGCGCAAGGAGGACTTTCGCCCCAAAATAAGGACCCAATAACCGTCTCGCCGAACCGATCTTCGACGACGCCATCAAGAAACCACCCATAAGCTCGTTGGGGTGTCCCTTGGCCCCGGCCACCGGCCCCGCTTTGATCTAGCGTTTGATCTAGTGTTTGTGAGCTAGGCAAACTCGTGTGCTTCCTTTCACCGCTCGATCAGAAGATGCTTGCCTGTCCCATCCAGGAACATGTCGGTACAGGCTTTGTTGTTGATTAAAACAGTCGGCGGTGCAATCGACAGCCGTGAGGCATCGGATTCTTGCCAATTAGCGTTCATCACTGTAACCTGCAGGCTGCAGCATGCTTTTGGCTTGACAACAGACATGTCGCGCTACCATAACAGGCTAAGGAATTGAAGAGTCAACAACTAATATACTACGTAACCAATCGTCACTGAGGAGCCTCTAATAATTGAGAATCTTTGCATGCTGTTAATTAGTCAAAAATAAAATTGTCTCCGTATACATTAGGCCGGGCTTATAAGTTATAGCAGGTGCCACCCAAAAACGTAGACACGATGTATAACTAAGTGCATATAGCAAAAAAAAAATATATATTATAATTTGGAACAGAGGGGAGTAGGATATATAAGTGTACGAATCTCATAATTAACTCAGCTAGCTGCATCCTTGACCGTTCGATAGTGCTTTCTCTTTCCGGCCAGCCTCTTTATTTCACGAAGAAAATGTTTTAGACAGATAGCTTTATTTAGTGCCGGCAAGGGACAAAAATATCATTGACGATGGACCTCAGAATCCTAATGAAATGGGCTGCATGACCTATGTTGACGCGCACGAATCAAATTTGGAGACGACATGAGATCGGATTGATGTGGCGCGCTGATCCGACGTTCCAATCTAGTATCCCCAAGTGGACTTGGCTGGGGCTCTTCCTGCTGGTAACGTACCTGTCGTACGCGTCTCCACCCTGGACAGCTACCCAGCCGGACTCACGTCGATGCTTAGAGCATCAGCAGTAGTGACTCCGTGACTGGTGAGGTGCATCCTAGCTTGAAGACTTGCAGTTTGCAACTTCGTTTTGTGCATGGTATACCCTTTTATATATGTTGCTGACTTGCATTGTTTATTAGCTTGGTTAATTTACTTTGTTTCTTGTACGTATATACCTGATCAGACACTTGGATTTGGTTTACTATATCTATGTGCATGGGAGGCACTACATGTACAGTGTTTTTTTGAAAAATAAAACAAACACACAAAACAAATAAACATGGCTGCAAATTGGCCCATATATAGATGGATATACACTCATTGACACGGGTGCATACGACTTGGCTCCTAGCCCAATAAGCTCTAGGAACTGTATAAGAAATACAAAATATTGTTGCGAAATGTAATAGCGCAAGAGCAAACAAAATTATCTACTTATTATGGTTACATATACTATCTGCATAAAAACGGATACACTCAATGACACGTGTGCAGGATATTTCAAGCACTACAATCCAATAGGCATTCAGAAATTAGCTTTGCTATACTATGTACTACCTAGCCATAGGAAGCCTGTACTATACTAAGAAAACAAGCCAGTTATATTATATATATAGTTTCTTGTTTTAGATGCATGTGTCCACCTCTGGTTTGTCCAAGTTTAGTTAGTATCCAGGCCATTATTCCCACACACCAAGAAAACATAGCAAAAACACAAACAAATTGAGGCCGTCAACAAACTGCTAACTGACCCACAATATATTCCCATCCACAAATTTCCAGGTGCTCAGGTTGTGGACCAAATTACTTCTCTGTTTTCAGACAAGAACATCAATGAACCCTATTGCCTATTGGCTTCCGGTATGTTGATGGGTCTTTGTGATTATTGTCTCAGGATGTTGTTGCTCTCATGCCAAGTCTATACAGTAACCGATCAAGACATTGATAACAACAATTGCATTCAGGAATACCGCCAATTTCAAGTTGATATTTCTGTCGTAGGCATATTGATGATCCATCGATCAGTATTGCGTATATTCGAGACACTGAATAGCATATTTGATTGAAACAGATGTCGTTCTTTTCATGTGCACAGCCATGTCATGATGTTTCGACACATAAAGCATTTAGTCGCTATCTTGATTTCTCCTAAAAAAAATACATCAATATCAATAACAAAATAGTGTCTGATTTCATTATCTTGTTGCATTGCATCGAGGAAATGCCTAGGCCATGAAAATAATACATAGCATCTTGGATTCTTGGTGATTACGATACCTTTTGAATTTTAGAATGTCTCCAATTAACTGTTAATAAAGCCTCAATATGTCTTCTACATGGAACTTAGGTCACAAACTCTCAATCGTGTTGCGTCTGTATCAATAAACTAATACATAATTAACCATATCTCTTTTATATGCACAACAACTCTTAAGCAAGAATACCCCGAGTGCCAATTATAAGTCTCATCTATATGAGACTACTACTGTAGAAAATGGCCTTTAAATCTAGCCGCGACTCTCCTCCGCAACCGGATTGCGTATGTAATAAGCTGGATTGATACCCTTGATTGTGATGATTACAAATGAGTGATAGTGACTCGAGCCATCCAAGCAGTTTGTGGCATGAACCGGTTGTGATTAATAGCACCACAATGGGTTCGTCGACAATCACACACCTATGGTTTAATCATAACAAAGGCAATCCCATCCCATATGGAACCCACACTCAAATCATACAATACTCTCTAGTTGCATTGTATGGAGTAAATGCTCACACCATGAAAAGAAATTGCAGCATCTTTTCCATCACAATGTTTCTTATGTCTGCTGGAACCACAATTGCCTTAAATAGCTACGGCTTTGTCATCATCCCAACATTGATGTGATCCGCCTTGAAAATGCTATTAGTATTGGCAGCTGATGTAAGTGAACTACTAGCGGAAGTTGATTAACATTGGTGGATCTTACGTAACCGTTTGCACAAAGGTTAGTTTGTATTGGCCTTTATCACTGGGTAATTGCCAACATAAATACATCTTGAACCGCCCGTACAAAGCTCGGTTGTACCAGTGATCCTTGGCACCTCTCAAGCCTTCCCAAATGAATTTGTTGTTGATTCCGAGATGGCCGCGCGTTGCACCGCGACTAATGTGGATGCAGTCGCCTCTCCTCGATCTGCCGACTCCCTTACCACTAGAACAGAGAGCAGGTTTTTCATGGCGTCATGCCTAAAATATCACTGGCGGACGAGAAGTAGCAGGTATACTGCGAGGCTGAAGCGGTTCGCAGGCAGGTGTTGCGCAAGGCGTCGTCGCCGTTGTTGCCTCTTCCAGTGCAAAAGTCACCGTCGCTAACGTTGCCACACACGCAGCAAGAGGATCGCCGCTCGATCGCTCTCGTCTCCGGTTCGCGAAACGTGGTGAAATTTTGGCGATGCAGTGGTTGGGATTCATCGATAGATGCGGGGAGCCCTCAATGGCGGAAAAGGAGGCATACGACAACTACCTCGAGGATCCCACCCCTCTCATAAGGAGGCGCTCGACAAATCCTCACAGGGAGAGAGGCCGGGCGGTCGAGGCCCGCGCTAGGCGGCGCGCTTGATCGTTGATAGCGACTAGATGGTTCGATTAGCGAGTAATAGCGTCTTGATCTCCTTCCACTAGTGAGGGTTGAGCTGATTGTATAAACACCCCACCCCCACCCCCCACCCCCACCCCTTAGTGCGTCATTTGTGATGCGTTGTTGCAAACTTCACTGTTTTTTTACTTAATATAAAAGATACGCAAACCTTTTACGTATTAAAAAAATTGCCTTCCCAAATAAATTTATCGAGGACTCAAGAACTATACCGGTTCGAGCAACATGTCCTACGTAAATGCTTACAGTTTTTTTTTTTTTTTTGGAATTAAAGGGCATTCACCCCTGTCATTGCATTAGCTAGGACCAGAGAAACCAGTTCAAGTGCTCAGGTGGGTTACACCCGTCCATGGATACAAACTCAATACTCACACATCATTGAGGCAACGTAAATGCTTACAGTAGCAAGGAGTTTACGTGCATTAGAAAAGAAACCAGTAAATGACTTACTACACTCGAAATTTATTTAAAATCTTACGCAGTTACGCCTATCAGAACACCATGAACATGGCTCCATCGGATGCAACGTACGTTGTGTAAATGAAAGGGTGATTACACTGATTAGTGAAGGAAATGATGACTCTCGATCTCCTTTATATACTGCTGAATGCTGATGATGATTATAGCTGTACGATTCAAACGTACGTGAATTAGGATACTTGTACAGTTGTACCTCCAGATAAGGTTTTAAGTGACGCAACTAATAAAACAAAACACTGCGTCCCTGTCTATAGTCTTGTACTTGTGTAACGAGAAAAACATCACATCAATATGTGCTAGAAATTCCGCGCACCGGCCGCTTCATCCAGCCATCCGGCGGAGAGCTTTGTTTCGCCGGTCTCTGTAGCCACCCGCGCTAGCTTGCCGGCCGGCCGCCGTCCGTGGCCCGTCCTGTCCCATGCTCCCTTGAATCTTATTAGCTGATATAAATCCCGGCACAGTGTTCGTTTCATTCAAGGGTCCAAGATAAAAGTTATTACCAAGGCTTCTGCCCGTTAACTAGACCATTCCAAGATAAAAACCTCTTGTTTCATAAAAATCCAGTGCATCTTGGTTCCTTTTCAAGCATGCATGCACCTTGCAATTATCGTTTAGTAGTATCACCTAATCCCATTTTCAGCAAGAGAGAAGGAAGATGATGACCGGATGACAAAAGGGCCTCTTTGTGGAGCTTTGGCCGGCTTTGACTCCCTCTGACACACGTTGTTTAGATAAACTATTTTTCTCTCTACTCCTTTTCTTATTTATTATATTAGAGCCACACAGGAGTCATGCATTTTAGCTCCGCCAACTCCGGCTCTTGTAACACTTCTCCGAGAGCTCGGCCAAAGAGGCCCAGAGCTAAGGACGACTACACGCTGCAATGACAAAGACCATTGGTTGGGGGGCTCCCACCCGGGGTTCAAATCCCAGGTGCGACACTTTATCCTGGATTTATTTCGGGATTTTTCGGCGTTATGCATTAAGTGGTAGGCGACGTCCCGTCGATAGCGGGCGCCGATGGTGACTTGAACTTCAAGATTTGCCGGCTCAATCCTTCGAAGGTGCTCATAGGGGTAGGGTTTGCGTCGTGTGTGTTCATAGGGGTGAGTGTGCGTGCGTGTTGAGCATCTGCGTTGTCTTGTGTAATCTCAAAAAAAGCTAGATGACGACTACACATACGGGGAGAGCACTCTATATCGACAAGCAAATGAAGACCAGGATTGATGGCTCAAGGAGCTATTGAGTGGGCCCACCATTTAGCAACCGGAAAGAGATCAACAATAGCGTCCAACTAATAAAAATGGGATTCTTGTTTGGTTCTTATATTTTATACGCTCTTTGTATTCGTGCGATTCAAACATCCACTTCTACGACACTAGTACTGCCGGCGTTCGAGAACCGGGGGTGCCTCGGGTGCCGGCAATAAAGAATTTATGGGCCGTGTGCCCCCTCCTCCTATGGCGTGGCGCAAGATGGACACGAACACGGCGAGTTTATCCCGGTTCGGGCCAACGGGGCCCTACGTCCAGCGGGTGGTGTCTGCTTTCGTGTTACCTCGCGCTCAAAGGTGAGCTTGTAGTAGGGGTTACAAGCGGTGTGAGGAAGAGAGGCTGGTCTCAAGCCCCACGATCGTGGTGGTGGTGGTGGTGGTTTATGCTTACGTCTGTGCGGGGTCCCCTGCTAATGGGGCATTACTCCCCTTTTATAGAGGGAAGAGGGAAGTAATGTTTACATACGTGGATGCCTAGGTGGCTAATTCCCGAGGCTATGCTCGTTGCATGCGCACGCCGAGGGCTGGCTGGCTTGGGCGTTGTTTGATGAAGACACGCGTCCTAATCGATGGCGGGCGTGCCGTTTCCCGGTCGCGGCCCGAGGATCTGTGAGGCGTCCCTCACGGTCCGCATGGCGGGGCGGTCCCTGGGAAAGCTGGCCGTGGCGTGTCATAAGCCCGGGTTGGTCCCGCCCATGGCGTCTTGACGATGCTGCCGGGAATGAGCAGTGTCGTCGCCTGGTTTCCGTCTTTGGGCGGCGTAATACGTCACCGGTTCAGCCTTGTGTCCCATTGGTCGGATTTGGGAAGTGATCCGGCGGTCGATTTGTCGGGCGTGTCGATGGCTCTAGCGCCTCGTCGCCGTGTAACCGCATTAAATGCACCAAGTTTCCCTTCCTTGAGACGGAACCTCCCACGCCCGAGGGTCTATGACCCGGGTGAGTGGGATGAGCCACCTCGCTCGAGGATGGAGAGCTGGGTCTCCCTCGGGCGAGGCGGGTTTTTGCGCCCGGGATGGTGAGCTAGGCCACCCTCGGGTGAGGCGGAGGTCTCTCATCCGAGGCCGGTGAGCTAAACCACCCTCGGGCGAGACGGAGATTTGGGGTTGAATCCGAGCCTTAGGTTGGCCGATGATGGCGTGGGGCGCCATGGTTCGCCGTCTTGTAAAGGTCCACGACCTTGTCCTCCGTGGCGTAGCGAGCTCTTTCGTCGCGGTGACTCCGGTGGGCCGTCGTGGGCCGACTCCGTCTTCACGTGGCGTCGTGGCTCTTTGGCCTGGTCCACCGTCTGGCGGGCCGTCCTTCTAAGCGGGATGATAGCGGCCGAGTTTTCTTGGGCCACGGCGGGACCGGCGATTTCTCGTTATATGAGAATGTCACGGGGTCTAATATTTGGGTCCCCCCGCGGTAGCCCCGAGCCCCCAGCGAGTGTGGACTCGCCCGGGGTTGTGCCGTTCCGTCGCCTTGTTTTTTTTTTTCTCGGGGTGGTTCGTCTACAATGGGTGCGCCGGCGCACCCGTTGGGTGTAGTTCCCAGGGCCTCGAATGGAATGGCGGATTCCTTCGAGGTCTTTTATACCTCGCCGCCGGGCAAGGCTGAAACGGACTCTTAAATTACGCTTGTTTGTGCGGAGTCTCATTTTGTTTTTGCGTGGGCAGCCCGGAGGCCCGCGCTTATGTGCGCAAGGTCGACCCGGGCTTCCTCGACTTTGATTATACGCTCCTCTGTCGCCCTCCCGAAAGGGAGGAGGAGGGGAGACACACCTCGGTGCCACGAAAGCCGACCATGGTGCGCTCCGTTTGAACGTTGTAACGGGTCGGTTTAAGTAGGGTGCCCGTGCCCTCGCTGGGAGCAAGGGTCGGCTATGTGATCTAGGATTCACCCCATGAGAACCCTCGGACCGCTTAGCGAGATCCGGGGGTTTGGCCGGGTCAACCCCAGAGGGCACAATAGGCCTCCCACGGATGGGACATCTCTTTAAGCGAAGACCCGGGTCTTAAAACACGTTCGGGGAATATAGCCGGTTGTGCATTTCCATCCCGTCCCTGGTTCGGGTTATCCCGAGGCGGCGTAGAAACCCATGTGGGCGCGACCTAGCAACCTACGGATCGTAGGGTGCACGTTGGCGTGCGCCCGGCCCGAGGCTCGTTTGGTTCCGCCGGGTGAGAACCAGAATCATCGGGCCCGACTTTTTGACCCTTAGGGTCGGGCACCTTTGGATATGAGCGGCCGGACGGTTTTACCCACGGCCGGGAGGCGAGGCATCTCCTCGCCCAGCGCCCGAGGTGACGTGCGGTTCGATCCGATGGGGCGTGGCTCGGGCTTCTTGTCGTGGGGCGTGTCGAGAGCACCGTCAAGGTGCATTAATGCTCTTGACGGCTCTACCGCGGGGCTGAGCCGTTGGATGGCGGTTCTGTTTCATCATGGGCCGTTCATTCCGGAGAAGTCGGTTCGTCTGCCCGGGCCGGCGGTTTTGCCTTCCCTTCCCTATAAATATGGGGGTCGTAGGCGGCGGCGGATAGTTGCTCCTTTGTTCTTGCCATCGCCTTCTTGCCTTCTTGCTGCGGCAATTAGGAGAAAGAAAGAAAGACGAGGGGAGAGGTTAAGGGAGAAATCCACTTGCCTTGTGCTCATGTGAGCGGTGTTGCCGGTGGTTGTTGTTCCTCGTCCTCCCGTTCGTCCATGGCGCAATCGGTGGCGGCGACAACACGAGGGAGGTGCTCGATGCCGAACCGTGGCCGAAACGGCGGCGACGGAGGAAAAGCTTCAGGCGCCTTGTCGAGGAAGGGCTTCTTCGCCCTCATACCAATGCCGAGCGGCCGGAGTGGATTGCGCCGCATTGGACCGAGGAGGAGCCTAACCCTCCCGATGGCTATGTGATGAGTCCGATGGATCTTCACCGGCGCGGGTTCGGGATGCCGGCGGGCGGTTTATTCGAGCGATTCTTCATCATTATGACGTCGAGCTCCACCATACGCCCCGAACTCGATCTCTCGGCGGCTATCTTTGTTACCCTCCTCGTGAGGGATTCACGAGGGATCGAGCCGTATTGGGACCTTTGGGCCGTGGTTCTTCAAGGCGAGATCTCACCACCGCCTCGGTGGTGAAGGGAGGGGCACGGCGGGCGTTGCGCGTTGGTGGTTGCGCGGCCGCAAGTCCGATCGGAGCGCAACAAGGCCGAACCGAGCTGATGGGTACATCCTTTCCAAGCTTACCTCTTCTAATAAGGGGTGGCGGGATCGGTGGGTTCTACCTCCGCAATGATGGGAACGCGCTTCCCGCATACACCGGGCGTGTCCTTAAACGGCGTCGAATAAGTGGAACTGGGGTCCCCCCCTCGGCGGATCATCCCCGTTGGAGGGCTGAGGCGGGCGATCCTGCAGCTCCGAGATGGGGGTGTGAACGCAGCGGCCGTGGTAGCTGCTTTTCATCGGCGTTAGGTGTTGCCATTGATGGCTCGCCCTTTGCTCATGAGTCGGATGACCTCCTCCGGCTGCTTTGGTCTTGAGGAGTCTCGGATGTCATCCCTTACGCTTTCCACCGATGGCTCGGCCAAGAGGGTGAGGGAGGCATTGGGGTCCAATACCCCGTCCCAGATTCCCGAGATCCCTATGCGCCCGCTTTGTGGGTACATTTCCTTGGTAAGCGCTTTTTGGCCCGGCGTTCTTGCATTGTCTTGTTGGTTGCGGCGTGGCTACCACCGCGGTTCTTATTCCATCTTCTTGCGGTCGTTTGAACTATCACGACTCTCCTCACTTTGTGCCGATCTAGATGCCGCCGCCTGGCGGCAAACCGTGCTCGGAACGAGCAGCGAGGGCGCGCGGGCGGCGAAGGAGGAGGAGGAGAAGAAGAAGAACGTGGCCCGCGCCAACCGCCGGGCCGAGCAAATGGGCGGGGCCAATCGCTGATACCTCGACCACCGTGGAGGGCGAGGATGAGGAGGACGAGTTCGTCGTGAACTCGTCGGATGACGATGTGGCGGCTCGTATAGACCGAGCCACAGGGTTGCCGACCCACTCGGGGCTTCGCTGCGTGCCCGAGCACGAGACATCGGAGGTCACCGGACTCGTGCGCCAGGCTTCCTCCGGTAGAGGCCCCGGACTGGTGGCGGCTCGGGGTTTCCCCCCCCGATGTGGGCGCCTTGACGCCGCAAGGTGAGGCTCGGCGTGAAGGGCCAACGACTCCGGGCATCGCGGGCGCCGCTCGAGGTGAAGAGCCGGTGACGCCTTCTCGCCCCGGCTCCAGCGCGTCGCGAAACCGTGGGGAGACGGCCCGTGCGTCAAGTCGCGATGCCCAAGTCGCGATCTTCCGCGCCTCGGCCACACCTGGGCGATCCCTCGGGCCTCGTGGAGTCCCTTCGTGTTTTTCGCGAGTTAGCCTCCTTTCTAGTATTTTTGGCTTCTTTTGACGCGTTCTTGACTTGAGGAAGCGGGGGCCCCCACTCGTCCTTGCATCCCAAGAAGGCCACGAAGGCTAGTCGCAAGCCTCGGCCGGGGCCCCCGAGGCCGGGGGTTGTCTCACCAAGACGTTGTCCCACCTGCGTTGGGCTCCCCGTGGTGTTAGCCCCCGAGCCTCGGGAGGGTCGGGCCCAAGCCGGACGGCCGAGATTTCTCCCGAGGTGGTTCAAGCCCACGGTGGTGATGGTGGGTCGTCCACCCGGCCTATGGTGATCGACTCGAGAGAGCTCGGCCGGCTGCGGCGACGCCAGCCCACGGGGAGCGATTAAGCGCCGTTTGAGGGGTCCCACGACGCGCCTGCCCCTCCCCGAGGAGCCAAGCCCCTTCGTCCGAGAGTTCTCTCGGGAGGAGCTCTTCGAGGCGGCGGAGACACGGAGGTCTTCACTTGTGTTGGCTCCCACCGATCCGGGGCTCATGAGGGCGTACAATCCGACTTCCCGTTGCTCCATGCGCCCGGGTTGGGCGCGCCCTTCGGCAAGCGTCGTCTTCGGCGTTGGTGAGGTCCGTGCACGTGGTCGGCAGCCGAAGGACCTCTCGGACTTTTTGATGTCCTGGTTTCCGCTGCGCGGGGCTGCCGGTGGATGAAATGCTTCCTCCCGAGCCGACTCGTTGGGGTGGTCCCCCTTGACCTTGGGTGATGTGCCCGAGGGTCCCGCCGCCGTGGTGATCGATGACCGTCCCGAGGTCCCGGCGTGGAGGACTCATGAGCAGATCCGCCCGGTGGGTCGCCCGGCGACCTTGCGAAGATGGGTGACACCATAACCGGTCGTCTCGTCGAGGCCGATCGCGGTGAGTGTCTTGGCTGCCATTTTCCGCCGCATTTTCTTTATGTATGTGCCATAATTGGTGGTGTCTTTGCCGCAGAATCTCCGATTTGCGGGAGAAGTCCGAGCTCTTTCGCGGGAATGTCACGAATCGGACCGCCCTCGGGCGGACGCGGTGAAATTGATCGAGGCCCAAAGCGAGACGTCCCGCTTACTACTCTTGCCGAGGAGAGGGAGTCTCGCCGCGACCGGGCTCGAGGCCGAGCTCGTCAAGGCCGGGTCCGAGGCTACCAAGGTGGCGGCCGAAATGGCTCGAGATGAGCCGGGACTTTGAGGATGCCCGGAAGTCCCTCCGGGCCCCGAGGAGGAGGCCAATGGCGACGGGACGAGATCCGGGAAGAGGCGAGGAAGCGGCGGAGATGTGCGACGCCACGAACACCCGTGATCGGGAGTTGGTGTCCGAGGGGAGACCCTCGAAAGGAGAAGGAGCAGCTCCATAAGTCGCCGCGGATGAGCACGGCGTGATCTTTGCTGGCCGGTGAAAGTGCCAAGGTACGTTCTTTCCTTCGGTAGGTCTTTTTGTCTTTGATCCCTTTGTTTTGCTTGGCGTTGCTTTGGTGCTGTCGCCGGCGGCGGAAGATCCGGACCGGGCCGTTGAGACCTCGGCTACGCTCGGTCGATGGTTGGAACAAGAGCGAAGTCATACCGGGGGGAGCCGGAGGAGGCCCCCGCCTCGACTTCATCCGCCGCTTTGGGGCGGACAACCTAGAGGTTGGACCCTCGGCTCGCGCACCGCTGAGCGCCGTGGGTGGCTTCCTTAGGTGGAGCTCGGAATGCCTTCCGGCCCGCGTGCGGGCGTGCATGGCGGTGTTACGCTTTCGCACTTCCCGATGCAACCCGTGGTTTACGAGCAGCGTCGCGGGGGCTTCTTCCTCGGCTCGGATGACGAGGGCGTGGCCGACCCGCCGGGAAGGATGCCGCCGATGCCGCCAAGACCCGGGAGTTGTATAACCGTGGGCGATCTTTGCGACGCCATTGGCCTCCCGCTTTGAAGACGAGGTATGCCCTCCCGTATTCCCCATAGAATCAAGCTATGAGGCGGACACGGAGATGCGGGATGCCGTCTCCGAGGATGCGCCGACGGGCCCGACGTGCGCTCTCGGGGGATGCCGCTGCCGAGGATGTTGCCTCCGCAGATGTTGCCTCGGCGGCCCGATCGTGAAGTGCGGTGGGCGAGGCTCGTGGCGCCCCCGATCTCCCCTTGTATGAAAAGTTAAATGGGTAGGAATATGTACATAAACAATGGTGCTGCCCGAGGCCTTGTGTCTTGGGCGGGTGCGTTTATGATTGTGTTGCGTCTCTCGAATTTCTCGTTTATTGTGTGGCGGGTCGCTTGCTTTCACCGCTCGCGAGATAGTGAGCATGGATGCCAGGGGGGCGTCCGTGCGGGTGCCACTAGGGGACGATCCGCTTGGCTCGGCTACCTCACTTAGGATCTGTGCGTGTGCGACCTTCGCAGCTTAAACGATCGATCCGAGTGTCTTGCGAGGAGAACTTTTTCTTTGTAGAAAAAATTTCGAAAAAAAAAGAGGAGGGTCCCCGAGGGGTCCCCCGTGTAGCCCCGAGGGAGTTTTAGTCTTGTCTTTGGGCGAGACTAAGACTCCCTTAAGGTATGCACAAGAAGTTTCTCTTCATAAAAGATGTAGATCTTTTATTGAGCGAAAAAAAACGTAAGTGTTTAATCTTACGGTGCGAGGTTAAGGGTAGAAGCGACGTAGGCTGTTCTATATTCCGAGGCGTTGGAGTAGACTTCACCCTTCTCGTTTTTCGACTTGTAGGTTCCGGGCCTTAGTATTTCGGCGATGAAATATGGCCCTTCCCAATGTGGCGTGAGCTTGTGACGCCCTTTGTTATCTTGCTTCACCTGAGTGCGGGGTCATTGACTTGGAACTCCCGAGGCTTCGGTGCCGCTTGGCGTGATACTTCCGAAGAGCTTGTTGGTATCTCGCTGAATTCGAAGTCGCGACGTCTCGGGCCTCGTCAACTTGGTCGATGGAATCTTGCCTTGCATGCTGGTTGCCATGCTCGGTGTAGGCTCGCGGCTGGGGGGACCCATATTCAATGTCCGTGGGCAAGATCGCCTCGGCTCCATAGATTAGAAAGAATGGGGTGAAGCCCGTGGCTCGCTTTTTGTTGTTCGAAGGCTCCATAGAACCGACGGTAGCTCTGGTACCACCTCTTCCCGTCTTGGTTCAGGTGATTGAAGATCCTTGGTTTGAGGCCTTGTAAGATCATGCCATTGGCACGCTCCACCGACCGTTGGTCTTCGGGTGGGCTACGGCCGATGTGTCACCCCGGATGCCGTAGTCATCACAAAAGTCGAGGAACTTTTTCCCACGAAGTTGGTTCCGTTATCCGTGATGATGGAGTTCGGGACTCCAAAACGGAAATGATGTTCGTAAAGAACTTCACCGTTTCCTCTCGTGTGAGGGTTCACCACGGCTCGGGCTTCAATCCATTTGGAGAACTTGTCGATGGCGACTAGGGCGTGAGTGTGTCCTCCAGGTGCCCTTTTCGGGGGACCGATCATGTCGAGCCCCATACGCAAATGGCCATGTCGGGTATGGTCTGCGGGGCTTGTCTTTGGAAGATGTGTCTTGCGTGCGTAAAATTGACATCCCTTGCGGATGCGCACAACTTCATTCATTCGTCCCCCCGTACCGAGGGCCATAGAAGCCTTGTCTGAAGACTTTACCGACAAGAGTCCTCGGTGCGGCATGATGGCCACACTCCCCTTTGTGGGTGTCTTCGAGCAAATCTCTGCCTTCCGCCGAGGGTATGCATCGCATGTATACTCCCGAGGCTCCTTTCTTGTAGAGTTCTTTTTGTCTCCAATAAGCGCGAAGGATTTTGCCCTTCGGGCCAATCGGCGAGCCTCGGTCTTATCCTCGGGTAATTCTCCTTGGGATAGGTATTCCCATAGAGGCTCTCTCTCCGGTCGGGGACTTGGTCGACCGCCATAGCTTCGGGCACGGCTTGTTCTCGAGTCGTCTCCGGGGCCCCCGAGGGTATTTCAAGGTAGTGTACCCGACCGAGGGGCTCATTAAGATCTTGGGTGAGAACGTTCGGGGGAACGGTACCTCGGGTCGCCGCGACCTTGGCGAGTTCGTCCGCGGCTTCATTGTAACGCCTTGGAGTGTGCTTGTGCTCAAGCCCGTGGAACCTTTCCTCCAGTTTGCGCACTTCTCGGCAGTATGCTTCCATCTTGGGGTCATGGCGGGCCGAGGCCTTCATGACTTGGTCAATAACCGCCTGAGAATCCCCCACGGTTTCCAACCGTCGGATCCCGAGGCTAACCGCGATCCCCGAGACCGTTGATCGGCGCCTCGTATTCGCGGCGTTGTTGGAGGCGGGGAAATGCAACCGGATGGCATACCTTGTGTGAACCCTAAGGGGTGAGATGAAAAGCAAACCGGCACCCGCACTGTCTTCATCATGGACCCATCAAGTACATGGTCCAACACTCGGCTTGGATGGGCGCCGGGGGTAATTGTGTCATCCATTCGCCACAAAATCGGCCAAGACTTGAGACTTTATTGCCTTGCGGGCGGGCAGAACGATATCGTCCTCGCCCATGAGCTCCACCGCCCACTTCACCACTCTTCCCGTGGCTTCTCGGTTACGGATGATCTCCCCGAGGGGAATGAGGATACCACGGCAACGGGTGCGCGAGGAAGTAGTGGCGAAAGTTTTCTTCACGTCGATGCGATAGCGCATGCCAGTTTTGCATCTGCGATATCGAGTCTTGGTGTCGGAAAGTACTTCACCGATGAAGTAAACGAGGGCGTTGAACCGGCAACGTGTGCCCCTCTTCCCCGCGCTCTACTACAACCACCGCTGACTACGGGTAGTGGCCGTGGCGTAGAGGAGCAAGGTGTCTCCCCGGGTTTGGTGGCACCAGGATTGGTGGACTAGTCGGGAGCTTCTTGAGGTTGCCGAGGGCTTCTTCGGCCTCGGGGGTCCGGTAAAGTGCTCGGTCTTGCGAAGGAGCCGATAGAGGGGAAGGCCCCTTTCCCCGAGGCGGAGATGAACCGCTTAGTGAAGCCAGGCAGCCCATGACCTTCGAACTCCTTTGAGGTCTCGGATTGGCCCCATCTTCGTGATCGCGTCAACCTTGGTTGGGTTTGCTTCGATGCCTCGTTGAGAGACGATGAAACCCAGCGAAGATCCCTCGGGGGACCCCAAATACGCATTTTTCGGGGTTGAGTTTGACTCCCTTCTTGTTTAGGCACTCGAAGGTTTCCCAGGGTCTCTCACGAGGTCCGACGTTTTCTTGGATTTTACCACTATGTCGCCGACATAGGCTTCCACAATCCTCCCGATGAGTTCTCCGAAGATGATTTGCATGCAAATTTGGTATGTTGCCCCAAATTTCCTCGGCCGAAAGACATTGTGAGGTAGCAATACATCCCGAAGGGTGTTATGAACAAGTCGCGAGTTGGTCGGACTCTTTCATTTTGATCTAATGGTAGCCGAGTATGCATCGAGAAAGGACAAAGTCTCGCACCCAAATGTGGAGTCGACAATGCGTCGATTCGAGGTAAAGGAAAGGGAACTTTCGGACATGCTTTGTTGAGACTAGTGTAGTCCACACACATCCGCCATTTTCCATTCTTTTTCTCTACTAATACGAGATTAGCTAACCACTTTCGGGGTGGAATACTTCTTTTATAAATCCGGCCTCCCGTAGCTTGTGGATCTCCTCGCCGATGATCTTCCGCTTGGCGTCATCAAACGGCGCAAGTGCTTTGCATGACCGCTTTGAGCCCGGTCGGATGTCTAGGGAGTGGTCGGCGACATCCCTCGGTATGCCCGGCATGTCCAAGGGTCCCCCATGCAAACGTTTTGGCGTTCGCACGTGAGGAAGTCGACGAGCACCGCCTATTTTGGATCCACTCGAGCTGATAGTCGTGAGTTTCTCCTTCGGTTGCTTGGGATCGAGTGGGATCTTCTTGGTGCCCGAGGAGGGCTCGAGCTCCCAGCGGGCGCTTGGCCTCGTGCTCGACATGCGATCTCGTCAAAGCTTCTCTTCGCGTCGGCAATGAGTGCCTCGGCAATGGCGAGTGCCTCGGCGTACTCCACGCCTCCACGCCGCACTCATATGCGTGAGGGTGCGAAGGGCCTGTCGTGATGACACCCTTCGGCCCCGCATCTTGAGCTTGAGGTAGGTATAGTTCGGGACGACCATGAATTTGGCATAGCAAGGCCGCCCGAGGAGTGCGTGGTATGTACCGGACTCCAAGGATCTCAAAGGTGAGAGTCTCTTGCCCGAAGTTCGAGGGGTCCCCGAAGCGCACCGGTAGGGTCGATCCGCCCGAGGGGCTTCGGTTTGCTTGCCGGGGCGACGCCGTTGAATACCGGCCCTCCCCAGGGCGGATCTTGGACTTGTCCACCCCGAGGAGGTCAAGCGTTTCCTCGTAGATGAGGTTGAGGCTGCTTCCTCCGTCCATGAGGACCTTGGTGAGCGGGTATTGGCAATGATGGGATCCACCACCAATGGATAAGCCCCCGGGTTTGGGATGTGCCGAGGGTGATCCGACCGGTCGAAGGTGATGGCTTGGTCCGACCACTTGCGCAGCCTCGGGATTGCCGGCTCGATCGCTGTACACCTCCCGTCGTTCCTTCTTGCGTTGCCGCACCGACATGTTCTTTGTGTTGCCGCCGAAGATCATGAAGCGATTGTTCACCTTCGAGAAACCCCCCGTCACCCCGGATTGCCCTCGGGCGCTTCTTCCTCCTCCTCCTCGGGAATGGCCCCGAGTTTGGCGAAGTTTTTGCGCACCGTTTTGCATTCCCGAGGGTATGCTTGACCGGGTAACGTGGTTCCGCACGGCTTCTTGAGCATACCGTCGAAGGTTTCTTGTGGCGGAGCCTTGGCCCCTTTATGGTCGACCGCAGCCACCATGTTTTTCGCTGCTGCGTTGAGGGCCCGGCCCTTGCCCCCTGCGGCTCTTGTCCTTTTTCTTCTTCTTCTTGTTCTCCCGAGGCCGGAGCCCTTGGGGTTCCTCCTCCTTGCGCTTTCCCTTGCCCTGGCCCCGATTGAACGTAGCTCCGACGGCCTCCTCTCCGCTAGCAAACTTAGTGGCGATGTCCATCGCCTTCGTTTGCCTCGGTTGGAGTCCGGCGCCCCAAATTCTTCACGAGATCACGGCAAGAGGTGCGGCCAAGAAAGCCCCTATGACGCCGGAATCCGTCACATTAGGGAGCTCGGTCCGTTGCTTAGAGAAGCGCCGGATGTAGTCACGCAGGACTCGTCGGGTTCGACGGCGCCGGAGGTCCCATGAGTTACCCGGGCGTTGGTACGTGCCCCGAAATTACCTCGGAAGGTTCTCTCCAAGTCCGCCCGGTTTGATATGAGGTTTGGTGGAAGATGTTCCAGCCAGGCCCCCCGGCCGAGTCGGAGAGCGACGGGGGCAAATTTCTGATGATTACCCTTTCATCGTGTGCCCCCTCAAGAACCGGCATGCTAACCGATAGTCGATCGACCATACCTCGGGGACGAGTTTCTCCCGAGTACTTCGATGTGGTTGGGCGGCCGCGCGGGAGTGGCGCCCTCGATATCCCTTGTGAAGGCCCGTGGCCCGGGTGGATCTCGGGAGTACCCTCGGTCGTCCCCGGCGTGCTTGTGCGTCTCGCCCTTCCCGCCACCCCCGAGGTGAGCCTCCTTCCGGGCGAGCTCGCCGTCGCCGATCTCGTCCCCCCGAGGTCGAGGGCACCTCGGTTGCGGTCTTGACGGGGTCTTCTATGCGCTCCCGGGACCGGCGGTTGCCGCGGTTGTCATCCGAGACGTTCCCGGACCGGCCTTGCCGAGGCTCGGCTCGCCAGTCCGGAGCCCCGCGACCGCGCCCGGACTCTTCGTCGTCGTGATGTCACGGCCCGATCTCGGGAAGCGAGCTCTCCGCCCCGTTGTACCGGCGCCTGTCGAGGAGATGTCGTAGGCCCTCACGAATGCGCCTTCCCTCGGGCGGTAGAGGGTTCGGGCATTCTAGCGTACCGATATGGCGCCGCCACCACGTTGAGGCCGCTGCGCTGAACGGAGCTGCTATGTCGAAGTGGTGGTACCCCGTCGAATCCGCGCATCCGCCGCCGTTAGATCATGAGGCGCCCTTGGGGCCTGCCCGCCGGGCTTGCTCCCCGGGATGTTACGCTCGGTCGTCGAGTCGCGGCGGACTCGCTCGGATGCGTCCTGCATCCCGCAGCCGCGCGTGTCCCGCCGGGCAGCGCCCGGGCGCCGCTGGGGCCGACGGGCGGGAGAGCCGCCGGCGCCGCGTCCAGCGGCCGTCGTGGCGGTATCATCCGCATCTTCGTCGGAGACGTCGGTGAAGCGCCATCTTGCTCCCGGATCTCTATATTGAAGCATTCCCCGCGTGGGGTCATAATAATCGCCCTCGCCGTCGTTCGGGGCGCGAGCGGAGGAAGTCCCCGTTTCTCCGGGACGGTAGTGCGATTCCGCCCGTTTCTTCGGGACCTCGCCCCAATCGTGCCGGACGAGGGAGCGGGGATGGGGTCGTCAAAAGATCCTTCGGCCGGATGCGCTCTTCCGCGTGATTGTCCGGGTGGGATAGCGTTCCCATGGGACGACGGGAGGTCTGGCTCGTGCTCTCCTCGGCGGCGCTTCGACCGAAGTCTCCCCGTCGGGCGAGGAATTACGGGTACTCCTTCCAGTATCACCGTGCGGACGCGTTCTCCCGATGATTAGGGTTTACGAAATCTGCCGCGGCCGCCAGATCGGTAAGGATCTTCCCGACGCCTAGGGTTCCCGGAGCCCTCCTGCGAGTCGGCACCGGGTGCGTTGTCGGATTCGAATCCGTTGTTTGGTGCGCCTTGCGCTACCGGTGGGTCCGCCTTGCTGCCCCTGGCGGCGGCGTGGTGATGGGCATGCCGTTGCGGCGACGCCGCCCCTCCTTTCAGCCGTCATATCGGGCGGAAGGATCATCTCGTATTTGTGGCCGAGTGCCACGAACTCCAACGCCCCGAAGAACAAAGTGTTCCGCGGGAGCTCGTGGTCCGCGAAAGGTGGTGGAAACGAAGGTGGAAACGCCATGGAGGCGACGGGGATACGGATTGCACACGCGCTCCCCCCCGGGCGCGCCAACCGCCGGGCGCTCCGAGAACCGGGGTGCCTCGGTGCCGGCAATAAAGAATTTATGGGCCGTGTGCCCCCCTCCTCCTATGGCGTAGCGCAAGATGGACACACACGGCGAGTTTATCCCGGTTCAGGCCAACGGGGCCCTACGTCCGGGGGTGGTGTCCCCGCTTTCGTGTTACCTCAAGGCTCAAAGGTGAGCTTGTAGTAGGGGTTACAAGCGGTGTGAGGGAGAGAGGTCTGGTCTCAAGCCCCACGATCGTGGTGGTGGTGGTGGTGGTTATGCTTCCGTCCGTGCGGGGTCCCCTCGCTAATGGGGCATTACTCCCCCTTTTATAGAGGGAAGAGGGAAGTAATGTTTACATACGTGGATGCCTAGGTGGCTAATTCCCGAGGCTATGCTCGTTGCATGCGCACGACGAGGGCCGGCCGCTTGGGGCCGCTTTTGATGAAGACACGCGCCCTAATCGATGGCGGACGTCTCCGTTTCCCGGTGCGGCCCCGAGGATCTGAGGCGTCCCTCACGATCCGCATGGCGGCCCGGTCCCGTGAAAGCCGGCCGTGGCGCGTGTCATAAGCCCGGTGGTCCGCCCGCCGTGGGCGTCTTGACGATCTTCGCCCGGGAATGAACAGTGTCGCCCCGGTTTCCCGTCTTTGGGCGGTGTAATACGCCACCGGTTCAGCCTTTGTGTCCCATCGGCCGGATTTGGGAAGTGATCCGGCAGTCGATTTAATCGGGCGTGTCGATGGCTCGCGCCTCGTCGCCGTGTAACCGCATTAAATGCAAATAAGCTTTCCCTTCCTTGAGACGGAACCTCCCACGCCCGAGGGTCTATGACCCCGGTGAGTGGGATGAGCCACCTCGCCGAGGATGGAGAGCTGGGTCTCCCCGGGCGAGGCGGAGTTTTTGCGCCCGAGGGTGGTGAGCTAGGCCACCCTCGGGTGAGGCGGAGGTCTCATCCGAGGCCGGGTGAGCTAAACCACCCTCGGGCGAGACGGAGATTTGGGGTTGAATCCGAGCCTTAGGTTGGCCGATGATGACGTGGGGCGCCATGGTTCGTCGTCTTGTAAAGGTCCCCGACCTTGTCCTCCGTGAGCGTAGCGAGCTCTTTCGTCAGCGGTGACTCCGATTGGGCCGTCAGGGGCGACTCGTCTTCACGTAGGCGTCGTGGCTCTTTTTGGCCCGGTCCACCGTCTGGCCGGGCCGCCCTTCTAAGCGGGATGATAGCGGGCCGAAAGTTTTTCTCGGCCCTAACGGGCCGACGATTTCTCGTTATATGAGAATGTCACGGGGTCCAATATTTGGGTCCCCCGACAAGTACCTAAAACGTTTTCCGCGGGCGGTCGTTTTTTGGTTTTACGGGCGCACAACCGTGCCCGTCACTAACCAAAGGTCACGGTTAATCGCGATTAACCGTGGCGCGCTACGCGCCCCACCGTTAATAATCCCCGTGGCGGCGCGTGCTACGGTGCGCCACGGGAAAATGTTTTCAAAAAATAAGAAGAAACCTAGACAGGGCCCGGCGAGCCCATCCATGGGCCCGCCGAGCCCATCTAGGCCCGCAAGCCGCCCGTGAAGAGGGAGCCGCCGCCGCCGCCGGATCGCACCGCGCCGCCGGAAGCGCCGCCGGCCGGGAGAGGGAGCCGCCGAGACGCCGCCCGCCTCGCCGAAAGAT
The DNA here is from genome assembly GCA_015847255.1 of Hyparrhenia diplandra. NCBI lineage: Eukaryota > Viridiplantae > Streptophyta > Magnoliopsida > Poales > Poaceae > Hyparrhenia > Hyparrhenia diplandra. The sequence continues at coordinate 27,490 of JADLZK010004533.1, read as the reverse complement.
CCGGCGCTCGCCGCCGCCGCCGGCGCCCGCCACGCCGCCGCGCACCGGGGAGGGGGAGCGGATCCGCACGGTGGAGCCGTGGGCGCTGACTGGAGCCGCCGCTAGACCCCGCCGCCGCGAATCCGCCACGGTAGCACGCAGTGCCGACCGACCAGGCGCCCGCCGGATCCGCCGTCGGGCTCGCCACCGCCGGTTCCACGCGCCTCCACCGATCCGCGGCGCCGCGAGATGTGCCTCCGCCGCGACCTCGCGCGCCTCCCAGCCCGCCATGGCCCGTGCGCCCGCGCCGCCGCGACCCACGCCAAGCCTTGCCGAAGCGCCGCCACGGCCCGCCCGCCGCCGTCGCCAAGCGCCGCGCACGCCCCCGCCTGTCGCCGTGAGCGGCCGCCGTCGGCGAGAAGGGAAGGGAGAGGAGCGTGGAGCGCTTGAGGATGGAGAGGGTGTGAGAGGGATAGAGAGAGAGAAAGTGTGGCTGCCGGTGAGAGATGGGGAATGACCGAATGAGTGAATCGAGCACCCAAACCCCTAACTTTCTATTATATTGCCGGGCTGCCGGATTGGGCTCCCTTCGGCTTTTTGGGCCTGATTTTTTGCGTGACGGTCCATTTAGGATGCGCCACGGATAATTTATTTTATTGGCGAGCACCTTAACACGCCCGCCACGCAAAATAGTTTATTTTGCGCGTGGCGGGCGTGTTAAGGTGCCCGCCACGCAAAATCAATTATCCGTGGCGGTAAAAAACGCCCGTCACGTAAAAAAAAAAGGGCGTGGCGTGGTATTTTCCGTGACGGGCAAAAAAAGTGCTCGTCACGGAAAAGATTTTGCAAGTGCTCGCAAAATCATTTCGTTACTAGTCACGAAGTTTACGTGTTTTTTTCTTTTCTATTGTTTTGTCATTACATTCCAATCTCTTTTACGTATTTTCTTGTTGCTTTGTTTTTCCTTCATTGTAAACATAGCTAATACATACTAAAATTGGCTATGACTCTTACGCTCCAAAGAGTAGAAAACACATTTATACACGGGCAAGGAGAGTGTGTGATGGACCATATAATCACTATGGTCGCTTTCTATTGTTGTACATTCACAGCGGAATACACGATTTGTATACTCCGTCCCTCCATCCCCAAATATGCACTTCTAGGATTTTAGTGAAGAAAACAATGCAAGTGTGAAACTACAAATATACCCCTATAAAGATGCAATCATTGGACTTTAGGAAGAGAGGAAATAGAAAAAGGACAATAGAGTCAGGATTATATTTTATTCCCTCTATTTGCAAAAAGAATGCAATTATATGAACCTTGTTGATTAAATTGACTCATGTTAGACCAATTTATAATAAATACTATTAGCATTTATGATTTCAAATAAGTTTATTTGTGAAAATATATTCTATAGCTAATCTAATGGTACTTATTTGTATTTTAATATAAAATTAGAAAAAGAATAAACACTTTGACTTCTCGAGACTAGAAAATTTTCTCTTTGGACGGTGAGATTACGTAGATGTACACTTATTTTGGAAAAAAAACTCTATAAGTGCACTTATTATGAGAGAGACCTAGAGAGTAGCAGTTTTAGCCAGAAACTATGTTGCACCTGTGTGTATGCGTTGCAGGCTTGCAGCTTCCTATGTCCTTAAATAACTTTGACTAAATCTATATCTATATCTATACCTACTATTAAAGCACGAAAATTTCTATCATTTTTTTTTCACCATCGTTTTCTTTCACCTCTCCCTTGCCTCCCTTCCGTATCAATACCGAACTCTAAAAGCCCACGACAAAATTTCTGCCTTTTTCCAACTCTTGACGTGCTGGTGAAAATAGAATACGCTCCAAACTGCAGAGTTCGGCTCGAAACAGGCTAAAGTAAATTGGAAAGCACGTCCAACTTGTCATCGAGGAAATTGGATTATTATATTCTATCATATATAGCGTATACATACATAATCACGTCCAACTTCATCACGTGGAGGAAGATTGATTAATATCTGCTGCCGTGTGTACTTCTATCTATGGAGAAGAGAAAGAAGATATGCTAATGCGCGTGGACTCCCCTATACATACGGCGGCATGCAGCGGCGGCGGCCACGAGCAGCGCTGCTGTGCTGCCCCATCTTCACGGCAGCGACCGTCAGTCGATCGACATCATCCTTGGAGTTGTGGCCAACGATGCTGGTGCGGAATTGCGGATGACGACACGGACACGCCGACGATCTTGAACACCATGGGCATTGCGACGCAGACGGCGGAGCAGACCTGAAGACTTACGACGCACACGCCGATGATCTACCATAACTTGACGCACTCGATCGGCCTTCGGCACGCCAGGTCCGGCGAGGGAAACAACAACGTGTCATATTTAAGGTTGGATCAGGCCCAATTAATAAAAGCGGCTTGATCCACCCAGGCGCGTGTTGGCAGCTTGATCCGTCGAGGCGCGCGGTGGCAGCTTGATCCTTCGAGGCGCGCGGTGAGGGGATCGTGACTCCAGAGCTGAGCAACGCCATCGAGATGCAAGGTGGCGGGGCCGCTATCGATCCGTCAAAGCGCAAGGCACGGCGGGGGCGTTGTCCAGCAGCGCTGTGAACCATCGAGGGGCAAAGGACGCTGATTAGCTCAAATCTGACGGACGTGCGTTGTGCCAACTCGCGGCCCGCTCAACATCGAGCTCGTGGCGCGGGAGCTCACAGCCTTCTCATCAACGACCTCGTGGCGCTGGAGTTCGCAGCCTATGTCCGCGCGCCGCTCAGCGCTGATGGCCATGTCGTCGTGGACGGCCGCGACCGTGTGTGCGTCGAGTGTGCTGAGCATCGCAGTGGCAAGGCCCAGGACGACGCCAATCGTAACGATGAAGACAAGATGCAGTGCAAAACGGGGGCGTGGTGTGCTGTTGCGCAATTAGGACGGGAGGGGTCACGGTGGAGTCAAAGCCGACATGTGAATAGATAAAAGAAGAAAGCTTGGGCCGCTGGAATAAAGCTCATGGCACTTTTACACCTTTTCGCTAACTCCACTGTCAAAATTATATATGTTGGTAGCATATGTGTAGTGTTGAGTGCAATAGAAAAATAATGTCGTAAATAAGAAAAGCCCAAGACTTTGCAGTATGCGTGTTGTCTTTGATTTGTACTCCCGTTGCAACGCACGTGCACTTTTGCTAGTATATATTAAAAAATACTAATGAGCAAATATATGGAATTGATTATGAGGACTCTTTCAGTCCAGTAGTTAAGGCAGCTATAATTCGTCTTGTTTTGTCTTTGGCTGCGTCACAGGGATGACATCTTCATCAACTAGATGTTCAGAATGCCTTCTTGCACATGGTATACTTGAGAAAGATGTCTTTATGCTCCAACCACCAGGATATGGTGATAAAAGGAATCCAGGTTACATTTGTAAACCTAACAAGACTTTATATGGGCTTAAACAAGCTCCTCGTGCATGGCATGCATGACTAAGTCAGAAGTTGCAATTGCTTGGTTTTGTTCCATCCAAGGCAGATACATCTTTGTTCTTTTTATTAGTCTGGCAAGTATACTATCTATATGTTGGATTATGTGGATGATATAATTGTTGCTAGGTCATCACAAGAGGCACTATCTGCCTTGCTTCATGATCTTGAAAAAGACTTTACCATAAAGAATCTTAGTGAGTTGAATTTGCCAAGATCCTCACCCGATGGCTTCACAGCTATGGTGCGACAATTTAGGTGCTACCTACTTGTCAGTAAATCTGGTATTTCATGCCAGGACTAAGCACATTGAGATAGACTATCATTTTGTAAGAGAACAAGTGGCTACTAAGCAACGTGATATTCGGTTTATCAGTACCAATGATCAAATTGCAGATGGGTTCACCAAGGCATTGCCGGCACACAAGTTAAAATTATTCAGAACCAATCCCAACCTTATAGATGTGTTGTGATTGAGGGAGGGTGTTGAAAGATGTGGATTGGCCAGGCTTCGTGTTACCATGTTTGTATGTCTACTTGATAGCTAAGTTACTTGTATAGGAAGTAGACTATATTGCAATCTTTATTTCCTTGCAACTTGCTTTATAACGCAAACTGTACTACTACGATGGAGGTGTTTCTCATCCTATATTAACACGAAGGTGTGAGCCTGAGAGGGCATCATGTTACCCTAGTCATCTTTACAGTTTGTTTGCGAAGGATGCCGAATAGGATGCATATGCATGATTGGTTTAGTTTGTGCAACAAGCAGGGGAAAAAAAAGAATGGAACTTGTCGAGTACGCAGAGCCGTGTTGGATTAGGGCCGACAGGACAAAGAGCGGAAGAGCAACAATTTGCAACTACTCCATTGGTAGAGAGAGCCTGAACCTTATCCAACGAAAGCTACCCGCGATAACTAATCCTGGCCCCATTGGTATACATGCATATACAGTGATCAAAATGGAACCCGATGCCGAATATATAGCAGCCGCATACAGTATTCCTGTGTCGGTAGAGAACTGTAATTATATTCCTAGCTAGCATGCATCTAGGGGAAAATCTAGGGGAAATAGTCGATCACTCTATCCATGCTAGTACTTGTCGACCAGCTCTCTCTCTGTCTTTGAACTACTCCGTACCTAATTAAGTGCAGTTTCATCGATGGTATAGTAATACAGTACGCAAATGGGAGAATAAATAAAGCAGCGCAAGGATCGGATGTCCGTCCAGCCTGCTTGCCGATAATCCATCCAGCCAGCATGTTAGTCCTTGTCGTTCTTGTGCACATCTGACACGCGTCGCATGCACACCTTCAGCCTTTAATTTTGCCGAAATGCTGATTTTGGTGGCGTACGTCAGGCCCACGGCTGTTGGGGACGGAGGAGCTGGGGTGTTTTAGTTGGTGAAATATTTTGGGTTAGGTTAATATAATATTTTTTATTTATATTTGTTAATTATTGTCTAACCATAAACTAACTAGATTTAAAAAAAAATTGCCTCATACTTTTCAATCAAACTGCACAATTAATTTTTTTATTTAACTATATTTAATGCTCTATTTACACGTCAAAAGATTTATAATACTGTATCACTTTTCTTCACGAAGTGAACACACCGGGCCCCGCAAGTGCGCGGCCATTCCGCCCCCATGCCTGCCCCTGACATATCAACTAGGGGCCGGGGCTACTCTGGGCTCCGAGTAGATCACACGTCGCCTGCATGCGTTGCCTGACCTGAATCCTGATCCTGATCGAGTAGGGTGTTCATGTACCACGTGCACTACACCCTACTGTTACTGCACATGACGAGCGCAGTTTGTCCTGGAGTCGAGGGTCGAGTAGAGTGAAGGCAGCCAACAAGGGTGGTGGTGGTCCGCGCCACATGCAAGTGGCAAGGGCTGAGTCACAACGCCAAGCCACTGCCACTGGTGGTGCAGAGACAGTGAGAGGTCCCTCTCCCTCAGGCGTTGAGGTAACAGTGTAACACTAGTAGTGGTCATTATCATGACTCATCATCAGGAATATAAGAGGCCGGGCGATCTGCAGTCCTTCATCAGGAATATAAGAGTATTTGAGCCGGGCAGGCAACATTGAAAATTGTATCCGGTGGTGGATAGATGTGCGCCAATTTTTGACGCAAGTAGGCTAGTGTTGTTGACCCTACTACACGCACAAGCGTGGCTGCGTTGCGTACATACGTGCTGAGTCGTCGTCACACAAGTCACGTGTACATACGCGGCCGTGTTGCGCATGCCGGCCGGCTGCAGCGTAGGACCACACATGACATGAAGGATTTGTTTAGAATTTTCAACATGATTGACTGGTGAACGCGGACTACCTAGTAATCGCTGAGGAGGAAAAAAATTAAGGCGATCGAGGTCGTCGCTCGCAGTCGCGGTCGCGGCAGGCGCCACCGGCCGACCCCGCCCGTGCACGTGCTAGTCGTTCGAGGAGGCCCTTGGCCGTTTCGGCGAGGCGAGGCCAGGGCCGCCATCATCAGCCGAGCTCTCCACTCCGACGCACACGCACGGCGACAAATCTCTGGGCGCTTGGGAGTGGGATGGGATCCGGCCGGGCCTGGGGAGCCACGAGATTGATTCGCTCCTCTCTGATCGCGGGCCGCCGACGAGGGGCCCGCCGTCCTGCAGAGGCTGCATGCACCACCGCTTGCAGTTGCAGTTGCAGGCTTGCAGCTGCAGCTGCCTCGGGAACGGCCGAGCACGTGAGCCGCAGCAAGCAGCTCAGGCCTCAGCCTCGCACCGGCCGACTCGGCCGGCCCCGTGGATGTTCAGAGCAAGTTTAATAGTTTAAGTAATTTCTTCGTCAACCGCCGTGGCGCAGCGCCTGGTCGGACCCGTTACTTATTTATGGTATAGCTGCACGTGAGCCAATTGCAAAGACGCGCAGCCTGGTCGTCGCCGGCCGCGGCGTGGGCGCGTCGTGACGCCATTTTCTTCTCTCTTCACTTCTCTCTCCTCCACGTGACGTAAATTTACGTCAGTCGCCATCATAATACTTCTCTTACAGTACCGGCATCACGTGACTGCGCGCGCCGGCATCATGACACGGTCTCGCGCGGATCCCTAGACCGAATGCCGAATCCCGATCGACACCAACCGAAGTCTCTCTCCCCCACTCAAACCCACGGCGGCGCTGCACGGTGGACAAGGGCGTCTCCGCCGCTAATTTGAGGCAGCAAAAGAGGCAAGAGGCAACGGTGGGATGGCCGGTGCTGCTAGCTGCAAGGTGCACCGGCTGATGCGTGTTCCGTTCGGGCTGCGCCATATATTGTACAACGTTCGTCCGTGTAGCTGTAGCCGCGCTGCCGGCCACTCAAACCCACGGCGCTGCACGGTGGACAAGGGCGTCTCCGCCGCTAATTTGAGGCAGGAAAAGAGGCAAGAGGCAACGGTGGGATGGCCGGTGCTGCTAGCTGCAAGGTGCACCGGCTGATGCGTGTTCCGTTCGGGCTGCGCCATATATTGTACAACGTTCGTCCGTGTAGCTGTAGCCGCGCTGCCGGTTCAGTCGACCAGTACAGCTTTTTGCTATATATACTATTTTAAATTATAAGACGTTGAATTTAGTAGATATATTATTTTTATTAATCCCACAATTATTAATTTTTTAAAATATTGTTTAGCCTAGCTCCTCTAAAATCAGACTCGAATTCTGAATCTTGACGGGGTTTTACACTACACTAGAAATGTGCTTGCGGCGTTGCCGCTTATGGCCGAGTGTATGTGCTGCTTGCAGTACAGATGGTTTTTAGGGTAAGGGTGAGTGGACTGAAGCCTCCGGTGGACTTGGACATAGATACAAGAACGATCAGTAGAACTTGCAGCTGCAATCAGACTTCGAGTTATGTTCATTATTGTTTGAGGTGTCCAGCGAGGAATCTGTATAAATATCACATAGAAATGTTTTCTGAGTCTGCACTTAACGACGCTTATAACCAAATCCTAACAAGTGTGGCGCGGTTTGCGAAAATAAATGAACGATTTTGGCTTTTCTTCACTCTCAGTAAGAAATCAAAATTGGAAGACTTAGGTCATCATATAATATGGCAATCTACTATTGTTTAGCTGCCAAGTTTTAGTAACTGGGGTACTCATACAAAATGGGCAAAAATACAATCGCATGAAGATTCTTTTTAAAATGGGAGCTCAAATCCAACATCTCCTCGCCCTCATCCACAACCTGGTCACTGGTCCAATGGCCCTGGGAACAAAAGCTCTAGGAGTGATTACGTTGTGAGATAGTAAAAAGAAGCCCATTTATAGCTGCCTTGGTAAGTAAATCTATTGTTGACCACAGCAGATTAGAACACCCTTTGTCTTTAGTTACTTGAAAATGCAGAACTGCACACCATTATTTTAGGGAGAAAAAAAGGTTTAAGAAGCTAGCACACATGAACACACTCCTTATCACAGAAACGAATACATTTGCACCCTTGATAAACAAACAAGGCAGTTGTCGACCACTACTGAGCTAGCTCTCTATCCACTGGGGCTATAAGTCACTACATGTTTTTTGTTTGATAACAATAGAGAGAGTCTGAAGAAATCATTACACACCATGTTTTTAATTTTTTACCCTTTATCCAATCCCTTGTACGTAGTGTATGGATGTGTATTGCTAATCATTTCTTTTACTAAAGAGCAAGTTCTAACTGCATAAATCCTGAAATGACAATCACTTTGAAACTAAAATTAATTGTTTTTCCATTTAGGAGTCAGGACCCTAGTAATTACGGAATATTGGAAAAAATCAAACAGGAATTGCAAGAAAAGATGAGGGGATGATATTAAAGATTTCAACAAACGGAGCATTTTAATGTTACTTCACTCATTTCTAACGAGAACCACATGACCATCCTGTGTCGTCCTCGTCCCTTCCTTTGCTCCTGGAATTAAATTAAGCATGGGAAATTGGGTACTATGAGATGAAAATTCCATTAACTCGAATGAACAGAAAATGGGTCCTATGAGGTGGAAATTCCATTAACTCCAAATGCATTACTTCGCTGCTAGGCAACCAAATTAAATGTACACTTTAGTAATTATACCTAATACTAAACCGATATCCTGTAATAATCTATTATTCTGCTAATGCTCTGGATTGTTACGGCAAATGAAAACATAAGTTTCTTTGTGGCTGCTACTATAAGTGGAAACACATTGGATACAGGACTGAAGCTAAAATGGGTAGTTAAAACTGTAATAAAGCAGAGTGAAAAAAACTGTAATAAAGTAGAGTGAAAAGAAAAAGTAGCTTTTACCAAAGACATAGGTAAAGACAGCAACCACTTCATAAAGCAAATTGTTAATGGACAATTGAAATCACTTATAAGGTCAAAAGACATGATCAGGTTAAAAGGAGAAGAGCTCAATCTTAAGAGTGTTTTATGGAACATATCCTGAAACACATTGGTAAGGTTATGGGAGGTCACTATGTCATCAATTTATTTAAAGAATATAATTAGAACCCACAACATTAGAAAGTTATGAATTATGAAAGAATTGTTACCAAATGGGGAAAAGGTGGAATTATATATCATCTTGATTCTTGAAGTGGAGAATCCCACCTGCATTTGAGAAACCTGTATGAAACAAAAAGCATGACTCAAAGCAAAGGTAAATCCGGATAAAGAGAAAAATCAAATAATTAAATTCAGTGATCTAATCACTTCAGCCACATTTGAGAAACTTATATGAAACAAAGCATGGCTCAATGTAAGGAAAGATGGGTAGACCACACTCACCTAATCCATGTAGCGAGGATGCGTCATGGATAGGGTGAAGCTCTACTTGAGCACTATTTGAATAAGATTGGATCAGATGTCAGATAAAAACGACCTGATCGCGATCATCTTCATGTGGCGGCAGAGCAGGTAAACATGTAACTACTGCGGTACTGCTAGCACGTTCGTGATATTTGCAAGTCAAACTGGCATGAAACATTGTTTTTATGGTGTAACTATAATTACTATGCATGCGAAGGTATTTTTGTCCTATTCAAATGAGCTCACCTTGAAAAAGGCACATACCTTTAGCAAGTTATTATATTCAACCAAGAGCTGCTCAGATGAGAACCTGTATCATAACGAAATAGTGTCAGTTGGTGTTCAAAGCTGCTTGAAGAACTGAAAATGAAATCATAAACTCTGTAGTAAAGTTCTGCAGGCTGCAGCCCACGAGAGAATTCCTCTGATCGCCGTGTAAACATATCATCGAACACCTCCCGGGCACTATTGATATGCATCTCTCTCTCTTGGCTGTACAGGCAATGGCAGCTTCTCGCTGCGGACGTTGTTCGTGTTGTTGTTGGTGGCGCCGCCCAGAGTTGTGCCGCGGGCTGCACATGCTGCTTCCGACGCCGCCCGCGCTGCCGACGTGCCTCGCGCCGCCACTTGCGGCTGCTGCTCGTGTTGCTGCTGGCGCCCACGGCCATGCTGCCCCCAGCACGTTGGGATGGCCGGCAACGCTGCGCCCGCGGAGCCTGCACGTGCTGAAGTAGGGGCTGCGGCCGGCACCATGGAGAGGAAGGCAGGTGTGCCGCGGGGAGGGGATAGTCGCCGCCATGGCGGCGGGGCGTCGCTGCGGCCGCGGCCGTGCTAGTGCGCCGACGCGTCGGAGGGCGGCCAACGCAGGGGCCCAGCCGGTGCGCCGCCGCACGGAGAAGGAGGGAGAGCCAGTGGCGAGGCTTGTAGTCGCCCAGGCTCGACGGCCGCCGCTGCAACCCGAAACCCTAGGCTGGGCCATCCGCGCCGCCATGACCGGGAGGAGAGGGGGGGTTTGGGGGGGGCACCGCTAGCATGCGTCGTCGTCGTCGCCGTCGCCCCGCCTACGCTGGTGACCGCCCGGTGCGCCGTCGCCTGGTGCATCGCCGGGTGGGGAGAGATGGAGGGAGAAAATTAGGCCGAGAGTACAGAGAGAGGAAGAGAGGACGGAAGAGTGATTCGCTAAAGTTCAAGGGGTTTTTGCAAAAAGCCCGGGACTGGTCCGATCTGGGCCGTCCGTCCGCTTGATCGGACGGCCGTGAATAGCCGGCGACGTGGCCCAATAGTTGGGCCTCTTTTGTTGCGTGAATCGTCTTAAAATAAAAAGGAGATATATTATACAAACGTGAGTGCAAATATATAGCCATCGGTTGGACTGCTGTTAGCAAAACAAAGAGCACAAGCACTGTGCCCAAATGAACTTCGGCCCATATTGGGCTGGACAATCAAACCATTTCATCAGTCTATTCAGAGATACGACTATCACTTAAACGTGCTGTAGGCTGTAGCCTTCATTTAGGCATAAAAGGCATATGCAAGTACGAGCCCAACGTAACATGGGTACACATATGATTAATAAAAGTAACATTATGTAATTTTATCTTCAAATTTGACAGTGCATGCTCATCACATCGCAAATTGAACATGTCAAACACAGTGTTAACATTGATCGCTATCTCATAACTGGAATACAGTTTCTATGTTCAAGATTAACTAATGTACAATATTGAGGAGCAAATGTTGCAGAAGCATAGGATCAAGGCAACCCACGACACACACATGGTTGTAAAATTAAACAAAAAAAAGGTTGAACCTTATACACCTGCTTTATGCCAAAATTTTTTGTAGTCCAACAAGAGTGAGGGAGCGGCGCTAGTAATAAGAGAACCAACTACACAATCCATGTTCGCTGCTTCTAATGAATGGTCACGCCCTGATACCGCCAGGCAACAAAAGCTGCCGGAACTTCACCGTAACTGTGACTGAAAGATTTTTCTTTCACTGTCTACAAAATGGCAACAAAAAGGTACAGGATGGAACCAAGACAATAACCAGACTCAAGACACCTCAGCTCCCAATCAATAATATACTCTTCAAATGTGATGCGCCGACAACTAATTGCACCAGAGCACTTTGTTCCCCCTTGTTTGTGTATGCTTTGGTTAATTGGGTACTGGCTCCAGTTCTAAAACATGTTTTGTTCCAGTTGTAACCATCTAGCTGCATGTTCAAGCATTACCGAATGCTTAGGCTGCTCAAATCATCCACAATATGCACAGTCCCGTTCAAACTGCCTTGTTCCCCCTCTTTCGATTTCAGCTGAGGGTTTGAGGCAATCCCATTTTCTGGTGAGCTCTCGAGACTATGGTCAACAACATAGGCTGAAATAGCGCTTGATGCCTTCAAAGTATGTCGAGTAGGGAAAATATTCTGCACACCGTGCCTTCCACCCTGTTGGAAAAGTAGGGTTATTCCTGGTAATGTAAAAGGAACAAACATCTATAGGCACGCTTTATTGTAGGTGCATGACAAGAGCATCCAGCACCAGTATTGTGCTGTACGAATCTGTTTTAACATGCAACGCATTAATTAGGCCACCGCATTAATGCTGTAGCTACTGGAATAAATCCTAAAAAGCATGCCATCATGCAATACTAAGCACCTGGTTAAGTATGTATTCATGTAATGTGAAATTAAAATACCTAACACAACAACAAAAAAAAAAAAAGGAGAAAACTTACCTCATTTCAAGCAAAACAAAGTAGCATGTGATACAATACGGGTACAAGAATTTTGAAACTTCCTTTTCAAAAAAAAAAAAAAAAGAATTTTGAAACTTACTATTTGCAACATCCTGATCACCAAAGACTGTCTCCAGCAAATTATGAACATGAATACAATCTTGAATTTGCCATTCTTTTACAGGACCAAGCACACTATCCCTGCACAAAAAAAAAAAAAAAAAAATGTAAACACCCATACAATGCAGCTGAGCAAACAGAGGCACTCTTGTTCTTTACCCTGACGATGTAATATTTGTTGAATCTTCAATTAATTTCATTGCCTCCATCTTCTTATCTGGCTCCAAGAGGTACATCATTTCAGCACCAGCTGCTCGGTGCATCAAGGAAGCTGGCAAAGAGATATCATCAAGAAAGAGCAAGAGATCAGGATAATAACCACTGAGGAGAGATTTGATTAGTTACCATTGTGTTTTTCAAGGAAACTTCTGTTGACTTCAACAAGGGACTTTCCATGTAATTGCCTGTAGGTAAGGCTTATTAGTGAGATAAATTTGTAATGAACACACAGTGATAGAGCAAGTGCCAACTTTAGAACCTCATGTTAGGTCGTTCAGCTTCCAAAACATTCCAAACTAGCTTCTCTGAATCAGTCACTGGTCCAGGAAGACTGTTTATCTTGTGGAAGAATAGTATCTGCACAATAAAGATCCAATAAATAAAACTTATCAGATTTATCTACAATTAATCAGGTGAAATATTTAAAAAGTATCACTAATGTAGTATGTTGTCATTCAACAACTACTAGCTCATTTTGATTCAGAGCCCTATCTTAGAACAACTAATAACATTAACCACTGTTGTAGCCTCTAATCACCATCAGTATCACCCAACGTAGTCAAAATGGTGCAGTATGTGTGCAGTCACTGGTGTACAATGCATTACATCAAATACATACAAGCACAGTATGTCGCTCAGAGAGCATGTGAGATTCTCTGAAAAAAAGTATCATAAGAAGTTCTGTAAATGTTTTTTTTTTTTACCAAGAACACCATAACTATTTACAAAAATTTCCATTCCCATATTATGCAAAATGCCAAACAAAGTAGCCACAATTCTCACAAAGCATGAAAGCACTACAAAATATTCTCATGACCCTGATTCCATAAAGACTCAAGCAACCATGAACTCTTAGTGGCCCTGAGTTCGTGGACTCAAAAGAAACCATTAACTAGTAATGCAACAATTGACTCTGTTAATTCCAAGTGGACAAATAGAGAACTATGCCTTTTTTCCACTCTGACTTCACCCAGACAAAAGAAGAAGAAAAAAAAAAACTATCATCAGACTTCATGGGGAAAAAATCTTCATGGAAGGTGTAGTTTTTTGAAACTTACCAAACAGCGATGACTATCTGGATTGTCCTCATCCAATTTAATGAGCTGTTTAACTGCCTGAAATTATAGATCGATTATGAAAATTAAGGCTGGTGTACAATAGAAGGTAACAAATTAAGAGCATGCAGCGAGTTAAATATAATAATACTGGCCCGCATGTTTCAGCTAGATAATTATCAGTATTGTATTCATTAACATGCAATGCTCAGGGCATGCTCAGTGATTGAGGGAGCATTTAGTGATTGAGGGAGCGTATCTATAATAGTATTGATTCACTTCTGACATGTTATGTTTAGAAGAGTCCTAATGGCAGAGGGAGAGAAAAAAGCTAATACATGACAGAACGATGGGAGATAAAGCCTGGCATCTATGTACCAGTGAGATAAGTGTTTGGCTGCCTTTTTATCTTCACACAAGTTACTTTTCCTATGCACAAATTGCAAGTTTACAGCTTTTGCAACTTGTAGAGGACCTTCCTTGCACTAAGAGGGATCTTCTGTGGCCACATACCATAGATTTAACCTTGTATACTGTTATTCTGGCATTGTCCTAAGTCAAACATTTCTATCTTTGACCATCAGTTCCAAGTTTACAGTTTAACAATATGCTAATTATATATTATGAAAGTATTTCTCATGGTTAATCTAGAAACTTAAATCTTATAATGTTAATTAAACAACAAGAATTTCTAGAAATTGATGGTTAAAGAAAGAAAGGTTTGGCTTTGGACAAAGCTGGAATGACACCTGCACCCGTGTCGAATTCAGAATACTGCAGACATGGCACAGAAGCAATGTCATGTTATTCCCTCCATTCCAAATTATAAGATGCTTTAGCTTGATATGTAGTTTTTGCTATGTACTTAGATATACACTATGTCTGAGTACACTATGATACACTATGTTTGAATACACTGTCTGGATTAAGTAAAAAAAGTGTTGAATTCACTACCCACCATGCTTGGCAATGAAACATGCAGTTTGACTTTGCACGTATCACTTTCTTTATACATATGAACTTCTTAAGAATGGTTTTGAATATTCAATTTCAATTACACTGCTAGGATATTGGGCAACAAATCTGGCAATTGTCTGTAATGTTAATACCAGGAAACTGTTAGCTGATGATTACAGATCTTTTTCTTTTCGAACTACAATTGCAGTGTTTCTTCATACCAGGAAACTGTTACCTTGTAACCATTATATTTATATTAAGAAGAAAAAACGCATAACTACAGATAGCGGCATAGTAACTAGCATCAATGAATTTACATAGATAGATATGCCACAGCCTATCAGGATGTAAACAGAGTGGGAAAATCATAATGAAAGCTTGTAGAGTAGCCTAGGGATAGATAAGAGAAGACAGAAATAACATACCTGGAAAGCAAGTAAAACTTTTTGCTTTCTCATGCTTAGCTCAAATGAAAGTATATGGGTCTCTAATGAGTCTGACGAGTTATTCTGCAGAAGCTTCAAGTATTTTGAAGCTTCTCCAAGTGGGTCTTCAATCTGCAAAAAGAAATTGCATAAACCAAGGTAGAACTTCTAGCTAGCACATAACTTGAGACTTGTGATTTCCATAAACTGATAAATATTACACAAAAATATAAGGCATGTAGTGATAAATACCTGGATTAATTTTTCACCATGTGGATCCAAATCAACAGGTCTTGCATGTTGTTTCTTTCCAGATTTTGAACTGTTTGATGAAGCTGTTTCATCGTCTTGTTTCTCCTCAGCCTCCTGGAGGAATATGGGACAAAATCAGAAAACTAGGTAAACATTGACTCTATGTGTCTGAGATTACCCTTTTAGCACGCGCTTCTGCTTTCTTCTGCTTTTGCCTCAACTTCTTCCTCTGAGCAGGTGGCAGTTTTGACATCTCATCATTCTCCTCCGTAGAAGATTTTGTTGGAGAATCATGTAGTTTCATATAGCACCTGCAGTTTGTGCCAACAGCATCACCAACTATCCTGATAGAAGCACAAAACTAATGCAAACAAAACACCAGAAGCAAACCATTACCTGATAGCTCCAGCAGCAGCCTTGTGGAAGTATTCATGAGCATGCAAGCGATCTTGAAACTTCAGCATAGAAACATATGCTCTAAGTGTCATTTTCATAAGCAATACGAATGGAAGTCAAATTGATCTTCAGTCATATCAGCGTAATGCTTTTCAACTGCCAAGAAATTTTTTTAGGGCCCGGCCAAGATCACCTTGACGGTAATAGCTCTCCCCGAAGCAAGCTCATACCTTAAGTAATATATATCATGTAGTTAGATAGAAAGTGAACATAAGAGATGGATAGCAGAGGGAAAGCACATACCACATGCACTGCATGTCATGAAGATTATTGTGTTGATCACCATCTTTTGTAAACAAGACAGCAGTCTTCTCAGCAAGGCCAACCTTCATACATCACAAAAAAATAAAAACAGCTAAATGTAAAAGAGCTTGCAAGTATAACGCCAAGAAACTCCAGTGTTTTATTTTTGGATAAATGCTATTGTCTCCATACATTCCCTTTTCTTGAACCCAGCATTGGCATATCAAAATGGCCTCCAATACACACATTTGACAATAACCCTTTTTATTATAAATTATAATGGAAGAAAAAGATACTTCTCCACACGGCAAATCTAAATACTTATATGCATATGGGTGGTCAAGTTAATAGGTTAACTGCAGTGATCTGAAGCAAAACTGATAATGATAACAAGTATAAAGGCCACAGAAAAGTGGTCTGCTCCTAATTAGCTACCTGATCAGCCTGAAGCATCTGCATAACACATTAAAACGTTCAAATAACGGTCGGCAAGATCCATGGACCTAGCTTCATCTGCTAATCGGCTGCTGCTGTAAAATTTCCAGCATGTTGCAATATCTTTCCCTGGAATAAAAGTGAGTATTAGCAGAGTTATAAACAGCATGTGACTTAGATATTAGTATGAATGATATAATCAATTGAAACCTTTAACCCAACATACAACAGAATAGACTAAGAAATCTGACAAGATTAGATGGTGATGAAAAACAATGTTGGTTTGCTACATGTATATAAATAAGAGATTACTTAAATTAACAGAAGACATTAGCTATATAGTAAACAAAATATACACAACAAAACTATGTCTAAACAAAATGTGTGTGTGCATGTGCGGGTGTGGGTGAATGTGATTAACAGAAGACATTAGCTATATAGTAAACAAAATATACACAACAAAACTACGTCTAAACAAAATGTGTGTGTGTGCATGTATGGGCGTGGGTGAATGTGATAAGAGAGACACCTTTACTGAATATAAATCAATGACAGTCGGTGTATGTGAGATAGCCTCATCGATTTTATTTAAAAGCAATGTCATATTGCCCTCTTCTGTCATAGTGCTGCATTAGACAATATGGTGAGGAAACATGATTATCAGGTTCATGATATTTTTCTATACAAAAATAAGAAGAATATCACACAGCATGTAAAATGGCACAGCAAATGCAGACCTGAGAAATCAAAAAAACAGAGTCCACAACAGTGTGGAAGGAGGCTCCTTCTGTGGACTGCAAAGCAGGACAGTGAAAATCAATAGCAATCATTGGCAATAACTCAGTTAACTAGTTAGTTATAATGGCTGCCTTCTTGGGCAATATGATTGTCAGACTGTTAACAAGCACAATCTTGAAGAGTGGGGCAAATACTATCTAGTGTAGCTTGTTGCATTACAGCAAAATGATGTTTCGCAATTCTAGTATGTGTGAGGAACACGTGAATATTTTGCACAGTTCAACGAGTAAGATCAAGTGCCTATTGATGATTATGTATTTTGAGTTGGAAGCTTCAACAAAAGCCAGTTCATGTATATATTTAGGGAGCATTGCCTCTAAGAACCATCTAGACATCACCAAAAAGAATTGGTTAAGACATCAAGTACTCCATGCATTGCAAAATGACACAACAGAATGGTTGGCTAACCAGCAATGAGTTGATAAGCAAGTAAGTAACATGCATTCACAATAGTTGACGAGCACCAAGGATTACCATCCAGGAAAGCATCCTGAAGTCCTAATTGAATCTTCTATTTTTAAGAAATAACTGCTCCAGTATGTTTGCCTGTCAACAGGATTAGAATTCACATATGAAGTGGCTTGCTGACTGACAACATGATGACCAGTAAACGAAACAAGAGCACAAAATAGTGTTACCTTGCCAGGATGTTCATACAGTGGGCTTAAATCAGAAAAAATAGCGATGGCACACCCTGAAAAAAAAAAAGGGATGCATTACAATTGATTATACCAACCACCAACCTAATGCTGAATGAAGGAAACAAAAATAAAAATAACCACAGATGAAATACCATATATGTATTATCGAAATTACCACTAACCTTTGTTAATAGAGGTCTGACATAGTTGTCTGCTGCTTCCTGGAACTTCTCACCCTCCAGAAAATCAAGAGGGATACGCTGTCGCATTGGGAAGATGCACAAATTTAGATTCACGGATTCTCAAGTATATACCTGGCTTAAGTAGAGTTTAGGATAAAACCAGGCATGTCCTTGCGACGATGCTAATGGTATTATTTTTAAGGCCACTGGGAAGTTTATTGGTGAATACAAGTAGAAGAAAAGAGTATGACAAAAAAAAAAATGAAGTCACAATTTTAAAGCAGTTTATTAGTTTACCTTAACAGCAGATGACCAAGCATACTTCTCTTTAAGTGAGTTGTATAATGCACTTAAAAGCGCTCAACATCATCAGCGGAATATTGACCATTATCAGAGTATAGGCCAAGGCACTTTGTACAGCAATGAAGTATCTGAGTGGAAACAGTGAGAATTCATTCATTCATAAGAATACCAAAAAGGTAGGTTATAAATTTAATGCCAATACAAATAATGTTATGAAAGGTACACATATGCATGTACTTTCATAGCACACAAGAAATCCACTCATATTTTCGAGACCAGATGTTGCTAATCCAAAATTTGATATAATAATTACAAGACAGCATGGCTGTTCTTTGAATGATGCCCTTTCCTACTGTCTATTGGTAGCGTTAGAGGTAGAGTAAGAGCAGTCCACTTCCATTCTCACTCCACTCAAGGAGTGCAAACATCATTAGTGTGGATGGCATCCCCACGATATACACACAAAAGGAGAAACTACACAAATTTTCCTTGATCAACTTCAGAACAGTGGACCAAAAATAAGGCTGAACATATGCAAGTAAAAGGAAAGGACACGAATAATAACTCACTTGTAGTTATCAGGATTCATAAAAAGCAGGGATCTGTATATGTTCTCAGATTCATCAAAACGACCAAGTTTGAACAAGACTGATGCCATTTGTTCTTTGAATGATAGCTTGTCAACCTAGCAGACAAAATGGACATGAACAGGCACAAAACAAGATTATTCAGACTAACACCCTCAGAAATCCCCAACCACCACCACATAAAGCAACATAAAATGGAAGGATATGACTCACAATTTTGTTCTCCTTCTTCTGCATTTCCTCAAGGGCTCTGTCCAGCATCCCACATTCTTCAAACAATGACATCTATTAAAAAAGGACAATAAGATTACATGAAATCATGACTGCAACATGTATTCATATTATAAATGCATAGCATGTACTGTAAGGTAACAGCAGAATAATAGCTAGCTAAAGAAAGGAACATGGTCATAATGTGTGAACCAATGCCATAGAAAATAGAAAATATTTCGGTACCACTTATGTGAGTATTTCATAACTCACACCACAAGCTCCACACATGGAAGGTGGATGTAGAGCAATTGAATAGAATACTACACGGTGAACATAAACAGATACCGAATGCTAAGAAGTATACTAAACTATAATATAATAAACAAATCTAGACGGCATGTTAAAACAAAAAGGAAATATTGCATCAAGCCATCAACAACATGTAAAACAAATGGGGACAAGTTTTCAATTAACATCTAGTAATAAAATTGGCAATCAAATATTGTTTTATAGCGAAAAACCAATAACAGAAGTGTCAGAAGAACATAAACCAATGCTAAATGTTTCTCCAATCCAATACTAACAAAAGAAACTGCAATCTTATTCAAGAAACACAGACCTTATACAGCAGCATTTCACTGTGTTCATATCGCTCATTCTCTGGAGGATAATCATCTTCCAGTGTTCCCTCGTATGCCTCCAATACTTCTATTGCCTTGGAAGAACTGCAAGTGTCAAGTCAGTATCAGAAACAAGTCAGACAACCACTTTAAGTGGTCAATTTTTCACAGTAAACGCTTGGTCTTAATCATAAGCGTTTGCATGTAGATCATGAATAACTGAGCAATTTAACTCTCTATCTGATATGAAAGAACACAGAAAAAAAACATAAATGGTCAGGTCTGGATCAGAAAAAAAATATTTTCAGGCTGTACCACTCAATTATAAGAAATAAGGTATATATACAAGCTGAAATATGTGCAAACCCTGGACTAATGGACCTTTAGGCCATCTGCACTTAGCAGAAAGGAACACCAATATGCCAAAAAAATAAACAGGCATATTATACAAAGTATGTTTTGCAATGATGACATGGAGGCATGGAGCAATCAATAATTGACATGATAAAGGAATCCATGAGCCAAGAAGATTATATCCAACTCGCACTTTACACGATGTACTACTTCAATTGCTTACAATGCAGACCCAATGACCCAACAATGTTTGGAATGAAGTTTGCTACCGGATTTTCACCATAGCATATATAGCACATAAGTAAAGGAATCCATTAGCCAATAAGATTAGATCCAGCTCACACTTTACACCCTGTACTACTTCACTTGCTTACAGTGCACACCCAACAATGTTTGGAATGAAGTTTGCTACTGGATTTTCACCATAGCATACATAGGTCATAAATTGAGTAGAGATCCAAGAAATATATGCTAAATTATATAAGATTGGTTCTAACCGACATTCATTAGAAAGTATCATACTTAGAATTCAAATGATGAGCAACCGCAAAACCAATCCAGTTCATGCGGTGATTTGGCTTTAACGACAAAAGTTGTTGCCTAGTCTCAACAAAGCCAGACAAGTCCCTCATCTGTGCCTGTGTAAAAGATGAAAAATAAAATATTAGAGGGCAAATAAATTCTTTTCTTGAAATAAACCCTGAGGCCTAGATAAGCATTAAACATGTTAGAAGGATGTCAATGGCGAATTAAAAAAGCAATCTGCAGTGACATATTTAGTGATGCCAACACCCGTTACAAATTCGACAGCAGCTATTACATATTATCTTTCTTTAGCATTACATGTTTCAGCAATATGAACAAAATCATGTGCTTTAGCCGTAATAAAAAAAAGCGAGGAAAATGCTTGGTGACCATTTCATGATAACAATGAGCTATGCACAGAAAATTGAGTCATAGGCGATTGTAATGTGGCACATTTTAGTTGGCGGGTTCATTGAGGCTACACTTAAGAAAACTATTGTGCCAAAAAGAAATCTACTACACCTATGTAGAGAACCCCCACTACGACATGCAAGCATGCCACATCAGCAGCCCCACTATGACCATGACATCTAGTGGCAGACCCCAATCGTTTGAACTAACTAAAAAATGTTATAACTCACAAACCAAAAAACCAAATTAAATTCGATCACACCATTGAATTCCTTTTAATATATCCTTCAAAACAAGCTCATGTGGATATATTTCGATAAAATTATAGGTGGACCCCCTAATGGTAGTTGGTATAAAGTAAAAATAAAAAAAAGAGAATGATAAAAAGAGGAAAAAGGAAAGAAAAAGAATAGGAGGGTGATAGTAATATTTTAACTCATAGATTTCTCCTTCATACCCCCTTCCTACCCGTGGCAACGCTGCTGAAATTCCTCTAGTATAAATAAAAAAATAAATCACTTGTTAATTTACACCAACCTGGAGAAGTGATAAGTCACGAAGAATTTCAATGTTATCTGGATCAATCCTCAATGCATTTCTGTAACATTTTATAGCTTCTCTGTATTCTCTATCTGACCGATAAAAGCAAACCATAGACATGCCAACAGACATGACTCTTCAGGTCATTCTGCGAAAAAGTTTAATGTGAGTTAGTTCTGAGTTGAAACCTGTATACATGTAATCATCACATCAACAACAGAGAAAATTGATTGCACTAATTGATAACCTTCAGGCCTCGTCGTACAAGCTCATATGCTTCAGGCTTTCGGTCCATGCAGTTTAGCGTCAAACCTTTCATTGATAGTGTTTCTACATGAAACGAGAGATAGAGTGATGTTAAAAGTGGATACAACAGTGTGAGGTAATAATAGAACCAGAACATATCTTTCAACATACCACCATGCTCTGGAAACTTTTTTAATATGGAATCTGCAGCCTTAAGCCCTTTCTTATATTGCTTAGTCTCGTAGGATTTCTGTGGGCAAAAACATTAACACAGAGTTTTAGAGAGTTAAACATGAAGAGACAGCTTCCATGAAACACAAGTCACACTGATAATCTGATATTAAGAACAGAACATAGTGGGCTAGCTTATATAGGCATCAAACAAAATTGTAGGACATATCAAGAGTATGAACAGTTTTCATACATGCAGAAATTCTGCATGTTAACAACTGAAGAACATATGAATATCATCCTCGAATACCCAAAGCACTAAAGCACAACAAAGGCTACAGTAATAAATCTCCAAAGCCACAACCTACCATCAGCATTGTGAAGCAGCTAGTCCAAAACTTTAGAACTAAGGGGGCAACTTAGCAATTTTTTTTTTTCTTTTTTAAAACTTCAACCTAAAACCATGCCATCATGCTAAGATTTTGAGCCCATCCAGCCTATTTACAATGTGAACTAATAATGCTAGGATTTAATTATCCATGTCACAGCAAAGCTGTGTGCCATCTATCTACTAGGTTGCTGAGATTAGAATCCAAGTAGATGCTGAGATTAGAATCCACTTCTTAAAACAGCGCATATAGTATGAAAAGAATCGATTCAGTTCAGGTCACTACTCATCACTAAAGTCAATCAATAAGATCCTATAGGTGTGAGACAACATCAGTCAACAATCACTGAACAAGGTAACAGCATGCACGGTTAAGCACAGCTCATGGCTCAAGCTACAAACACTGTTTCCCGAGCTAACAGGCTCAGCTTGTTTATCAGGAGGCACCCGTTCATCCAGTTACAACAAACCACAGCTTCATGGAACGGACTCCAAAACCAGAGAAATCCATGCGTCTGGACACTCCTGGAGCAGCTCGGGTCGCAGCATACTGAATCGAGCAGAACCGGACCACAGAGCAGGCAGATTCGCGGGGGGACCGGATCGTCTCGATTCTAGGAGGGTGGAGGCGAAGTGGAGCAGGGATGTGGGGTGCTTACGACGATGACTTTGAAGAGGTTGGCCTCCTTGGGCGGTAGGGAGGACCCCATGGCTACGACAGCGGCGGCGCAGCGCGGCGAGGCGCGGCGGCGCGAACCCTAGGGCGGGGCAAGGAAGGGGAAGGGTTTTGGAGTCGCAAGGCGGAGGGTGGGCTGTCAGGCGGTGCCGTGGTGTGGTGCTGTGTAATGGGAGGCGTACAGGCATGCGTGTGCGTCGTGCCGTGACCGAAGGCCGCAAGGAACCCTACCCTCGTGCTGTGTTCGGTCGTTGCAACCGAAAAGGAGGCCTTTTTTTTTTCTTTTATTTATTTACGATGAAACTGGGAATGGCTAGCCCACAAAAAAAAAACACCTCTAAAAACGGGAAGAGGTCTCTCCAAAGAGTTGTAATTATCGCTACGTTACAACCATATAAGCAACTATGAAATTGGCTACTCTATAATATTTACAATTAAAAAAGACTAACATACTTAATGTTCCGACACACCGAATCGCTAGCCACTAAAACCTCCATCCTCCAAAGATGAAAGAACTCCCTCCTAAGTGAGTGATGCACTGCGAACATGGACCACCCCACCTTACGTGATGTGGTAGCGTCACGCCGACCTCGTAAAAGGGACCCGGTTGAGGACATGTCCACGCACCCCGACAACGATAAGCGCATGGCACCACTTGAACGTCCGTGATCGGCGCGAGGACCATATAAATAGATCTCACTAACTTCTACTCCCTCTCGTCCCCACCGAGTTTGTCACCCCCTGATTCCGTGTCATCTTATTCGATGCTTCGTCTTATTCAAATTTTTTGCACAAATATAATTTATTTTGGTACGACTTATTTTTATCAATGAAGATACTTGAATATTAATTAATTTATTTTATAATTTGTATAAATATTTTGAATAAGACGGATGGTCAAACATGAAGTTCAAAAGTCAAAACGACGAACTCCATGGGACGGAGGGAGTAGCACCGAAGCATGGACCACCTTATCTTCGCGGATGCAATAGCACGCCGGCATTCCGCACTTGACGCCGCATATCATCACATCGCAAATAGGGACCCGACCACGACCGAGCCCATGCGCCTAATCCGGCGACATAAAGCACGGGCACCACCCGCACATCCATGAGGGGCAAGGACCATATCTATAGATCTCACTGACTTGTAGCACTGCAAGCATGGACTACCCACCTTATGTGATGCATTAGCACATTCTGCAGTCCGGACACAGGCTACATATGTCAACCTCGCAGCAGGATCCGACCGCGGACTATGCGGCCCGCTGGCAACAGGTGCATGGCACCACCTGCACATCCTTGAGGGGTGAACACGATATCTATAGATCTCACTAACTCCTAGCACTACAGGCATGGACT
Organism: Hyparrhenia diplandra; assembly: GCA_015847255.1. NCBI lineage: Eukaryota > Viridiplantae > Streptophyta > Magnoliopsida > Poales > Poaceae > Hyparrhenia > Hyparrhenia diplandra. The sequence goes on along the minus strand of JADLZK010004533.1, from coordinate 3,328 downwards.
ATCCCACCATACATGATGCGCGGTAGCACAGTCATTAGTTCAGACTTTCGTATGTGTACGTCGACCTTGCAACAAAAGCCCAAATAAGACGGCGCCCACATGCCCGCGGCGACGGACGCATGACAACACTTGCACGTCCGTGAGGGGCAAGGACCATATCTATAGATCTCACTAACTCCTAGCGTTGCAATCATGGACCACCCCACTTTCCGCGATATGGTAGCATAATTGGCAAGTCAGACTTCGTACGCGTACGTCGACCTCGCAACAGGGACCCAACCATGGATGCGCCCACGCGCCCCGCCTCCGATGGCGCCACAAAGACCCCACCTGGGCTTCGTGAGGGGTGAGGACCATATTTATAGATCTCACTAACTCCTAGCATTGAAAGTATGGACTAGCCACCTTATGTGTTGCGGTAGCACGATTGCGGCGCTTCGCGACAAGGACCCGGCCGCGACGCCAAGACGTCGCGTCCCACCAACAATAGGCGCACACCACCCGCACGCCTGTGAGGGGCGAGGACAGTATCTATAGATCTCGCGACTCCTATATATGTTTCACGCATATCCGACACTTCGAATCTAATGATTCATGTCTGACGGGCTCATGCACGTAAGCGGGATCTTGGTGAAACAAGAATGATTCAGGAACCCAATCATAATTCACCCCACATTGGTGCGGTGATAATCTATTTTATCCCGACCATCTTATATTTGCATGTTAATATGTTTCATAATAGAAACTTTTCCATTTTAATTGCCTATATGAAAAACCATCTCATACACATTTTTGGTATATAAAAAAACCACATGCATATGTGCGGCTTTAATTAGATTACACGAACATAGTAGCCATACATTTGAACTTATGTACCATCGCTCATACGGCTTTGGGGTCCTTATACACAGAAAAGGAAACCTTTGACAATATGAATTAGAGGCTTCGACGACAATGGCTTGTTTTTGTACTTATGTGTATTTTTCGCATACTTATTTTCTTCCGATGTCTGACAATCGATCAGTTAATTGTCTATTTGAAGGGTCGAGATGGGGACTAGAGGGGGGGGTGAATAGTCCCTTTTAAAACTAATCGCGATGGCTAACCGAAACAAATGCGGAATTAAACTTATCGGTCTAGCCAAGACTTCACCCCTCTAACTAAGACTCTAAATCACCTCACAAAAGATCCTACACAAGAAGAGTGAGGTGACAAGCCTAGCTTGAGCTCCTAATCAATTCTAATGCAAGGTCACACAAACCTAAGCACTAGTACTTCAAGCACGGGAGAGCTCCTACACAAATCTAGTAAGTGCAAGCACAAAGCTCCTAAGCTCACTAGATGCACAATGGACAAGGCAACACACGCCTAACCCAAAGGCTCAAATTACCTAGCTACACAAGCTAAGCAAAGTAACTAAACAAGCTACACAAGCTAGAAAGTTACAACTACTCTACTCAAGCACAAGCACAGTGTATATATATGAAAGTAATAACAAAGCTTTGTGATGAAGAGATTGCAAACCACCGCCAAGTGTGGACACAAGATGACACCGGGTGATTTTTATCGAGGTCTCGGGAAGCTTGCCAACTTCCCCTACTTCCTCGTTGTATCGACCAACACTTTAGTGGTTCCACGGTTTTGACGAATCACCCGGTGATGATTCTCAAGCTTAATGGCGCACGTCTGCCAAATCCTACGTACTGGAGCTCGATCGAGTCCCTACACACGCAGTGAGTCCTCTAGCCAATCCCCGGGGGGGTACGTGAACCCACACACAAGTGTGGTAGCTCAATGACACTCTCCACTAGAGTTGCTCTTCCACGATCCCCTCGCGAGGTGAGCACGAACCTCTCACAATCTCTTCTTGGAGCACGCGCACAAGCTTCCTTTGCGTGCTTCACGAAGTCTCTTGCCACCAAGCCGTCTAGGAGGTGGCAACCTCCAAGAGAAACAAGCACCACCGGCTTGCAACACGAACACCTAGTGCCACGAATCACGATCTCTCAATGCAACGCGCTAGAACTCGATCTCTCACTCAATCGGATGAACGATATCAAGCATATGTGGAGTGGGGGCTCTCAAGCACTCTCAAGCATGGACACAAAGTTCCCAAGGTGCTAAGCACTTGCCATGGCCGAACACACCCTCTATTTATAGCCCCCAAGCCAAATAGAGCCGTTGGTGCTTCAAAACCACGGTTTTCTAGCGAGGAGTTGACGGACGCACCGACCGGACTCACCACCGAGTCCGGTCTAGCGTCACGGTCACACCGACCATGCGTCCGGTCACAAAGGGCAAGAGCAGAGCCGCCCCCCGTGACGACCAAAGGCATGCGTCCCCGGCCCTGAGTTCTCGTCAACACCGAGCGTCGGTCACCGCCCCGGCCGACTTTGCGCCCAAAGGCGAAAACATGCTCTACCAGAACGCACCGGGAGCGTCCGGCCGAAGGAGCGACTTCGGTCATACGTCCGGCCGGCGGGCGTTGATCGGCCGTTTCTGCCGAGACCCGTCGTTTCTCCGTCGCCTTTTGCTTCGACATGCTATCCAACAAGTATACCAACTTGAGCACGAGGAAATAGCATGTTTACACCACCACGATGCATCCGGCGCCCAATAGAAAATATGCATCTCATTTTCGAAAGCGTCGAATCTGCCTGCAAGCTGCGGCGGGAGGATGAGCGGTTCCCAAACCCAACAAACCCACGCATACAACCGCGCCTTTGCAAATGTGCCAACGCCACCAAGTGTACATCACCATGTGCAAGTGTGTTAGCATTTTTCACAATCATTTCAAAGGACGGGTTAGCTCTTAGCACGCCACTTTCGATCCTAACACATCGCAGTTAGATCGCCAAGTGGCACTAGATGACCGATATGCAAAACAAGTTTGCCCTCTTGATAGTAATACGCCATCTATCCTAAATCCGGTCATAAACTTCTCTAAACACCAATGACCGCGAAATGAAATGCCCTATAGGTTATACCTTTGCCTTTAGATTTCCATTTCGCTCCATCTTCAAGTGCCAATGCAACACATGCACCAACACGATCACCGAATGATATGATCCACTTCATATATCATCACGTGACACTATTGGTCCATTGATCTTGACCTCACTTGCTCTTCACCGCTAAGGCCGGTCCGTCGGGCGCCCAAGTCCCTCGACTTGCCCCTTCATACTTGCAACCGTCCATCAAGCCAAGCCTTGTCTTGATCTTCACCACCTCGGTCACATGACTCCATGTCATGTTTCATATGCAATAAGCTCCTTCATTGCATCATCACATGTGAACTAATCTCCTCGTGTATAATCTTAATCACACA
>JADLZK010004531.1:0-21081 GCA_015847255.1 Hyparrhenia diplandra | reverse complement strand
TAAATACTACATACAATTCGAACACTACAAGTGGAAATATGTTAATTAATAAATGTATATGAGTATAAAGGTATAGTTTTACTCCTTTATGGTAGTAAGTTGGCCAGGGAAAATATGTCGTTGGTGGTCAACAAACTCCCCAACTTACCCTTTGCGTCCTCGAGCAAAAGATAATTACTTGGTTGTTGATCCCGAGTTGCTACTATGCGATTACATTTCGCAAAGTGCCGGGGTTATAATAAGATTTTCTACTAGAGTTTGAATAAAATGGCACATCTTTTTCACCCTTTATTACCTTTCATCGTAGCGGGGCTTTTTAGCTTTTCTCAATGTCAGGCGGTTGCCGGATAGAGCGAGTTATAAAAAATACTTTTCATTCATCCTTTTGATCCAACTTTCTCATCAGGGATTTATTTATTTAGATTATATTTGTCTTTTTTTTCGAAAAGTATGGGCTTGATTGCTATATATTTTTTTTTTTTGGAGGGTGGGCTCTTCTCGCCCTAGACTTTTGTCTTTTATTTCCTCTCTTTTCTTTCTTTTTTTTTTTAGAGATGTGGGCTCTACTCGCCCTCGGACACATGTCCATTTTCATCTCATTTTTCTCTCTCTTTTTTAGCATAGCCCATATCATTTCTCTTTTCTTTCAAAGTAGATTCCCGGATGTCAAGTCTCTCTTTGGAGCGAAAATCATAGTAAATCTATTTGTACCATATCATACTTAGCAACAACTTAGACTAGATAGAGCCTATGCAACCCACATGAATCGGGGTTTTTCGGGATGAGTTTTTAGACTTAACCACTAAACCCAAACTTTAGAGAAATTCAAATTATAAACTAGGCACGAGGCGAAACATAAGGCAAAGCAACTATTCATCATTTCAGCGAGGGACTAAACTAAACATTTTCATAGCTCATATGTATAGGGTGGAATTTTGTCTCCCCTTTTTTTTAGTTTAACTCATCATTTCATAAGATAGAGAATATAATCAAAATGTAGATACCGTTACCTTTCTTGATCCTCCCCAAGCTAGCTCTTTACTTACCTTTCATGGTTGTGCTTTGTGCGGCGCAATGATTTGAGTTTTGGAGGCTCTCCCCAAGCTTTGTCTTTTGATCATCACAAAAACAGGGACAAAAAGAACTTGGGGTTGAAAGATTTCCTCTTCTCTCATTTCTCCTCATTCTTCTCTCCCTTTCTTTTATTATTATGAGTGAGAGCGGTACAAACCAGTTTGAAGAGGGAAGTTAATGGTAGTTTGTTAAGCCTCAGTCCTTCTCCATCATGGTTGTTCGGTGATTGTGCATTGTGTTGGGGAGGTCTTAGAAGTTTGTTCATTTGTTTGAGAGTTTTCCCCACACTTGGTCTTGTACACGGTTTTTATTCAAAACAAGAAAACAAAAACAAAGAAAAGAAAAACACATGGCTCTCACCCAGGCATGAACACGTGGAGCCTTTATTGAATTATTTATTTTTTTTATTTTATTTTATTTTATTTTATTTTATTTGTTCTACTTGACATCACTCAAGCAAGGCTAATCATAAAGAAGCGATTGTAAGCCACCCTTGATTTATCTCCAACATAAGATACTTCCATTGATCATGACAATAATACTCTAAGATCATTAACCAAGATCCAGCGCCATGTCGAATTTTTTATTAAAGGAGGTCTTTTAACCTAAGCACCATGCTCAATTTAAAAGACCTATGGATGTCTTGTATCTGACTCATCAAACTAGAGCATAAATCAAAAACACGGGAAACATAAAGTTTTTGGTTCTATGGAGACAAAAATGAGTGAATGATTTGGTGAACATTACCTTTGCATACTTGAATATTTTTCAGAGCAACAATTTTGGATGTAGCATTGAGGTTGTTCTTTGCCCAGTTTGCTTATCGTGGCTCTGCCCGGGTGCACCTCAAAACTAGGCCACACACATGTGTGTATGGGCCATAATGGGCCTTGATGGTAGTAGCAAGGATGAGAGAAGAGTCGCCTTCTTGCTTGTTGGAGCATTGAAGAGGGTGGAGTCGACGACACTTTGGTATGTACCTTGACCATGCGGGGGGCCAACCTACTCTCTTCTCTTATTGATTTTTTCTATTCTATTATATATATATTTTTTTCTTTTCAACAACACTCTCTTTTTCACTATTGTTTCTTTCTTTTATTTTTTCTCTCTTTTTTTCTTTCTTCTTTTTCACTATTGTTTTTTTCTTTCTTTTATTTTTTCTTTCTCTCCCTTTTTTTTTTTTTTTGACAAGGTAGGGTGACATGGTCTTTTATTCACCATCATTTTTTTTTTTTTTTTGTATGGCCTTGGTGTATGGATCTTGAGTTTTCCACCATCTTTCCCCCCACACTTGGACTTTTTATGCAAAGTCAAGTGTGCAAGAATCCGGTCTCCCTTTTGAGTGTGTTCCACCATCCATGAGCATCAAGTTTTCTTTCTTTCTTTCTTTTTTGATGATGTCATTTGTGTTTTTCGAGCATAAAATGCCTCTTTTGATCTTCTTAATCGATCTCCCGTGAAATGGTTAGCGACAAGAATACCCGAGAAGGTGCATACGAACTTCATAACATATTCTTGCTTTTATTAATAAGAACAAAGGGAAAAACTTTTTTTAGAACAAGAGAGATTTATTCATTCATCTTTTTTTTTTATCGGTCAGGGTTATCTCGGCGGTTAGCTTTCTTTATGGTCGTAAGCTTGACCAGGGAATTCATCTTGCGGCTATGAAGGTGGGTGAGGGTTCAGCCTCACCACTAAGAAGTTAGCGTTGCGGCAAGGGTGCGAGGTTGTGTCATCGTGCCACTACGATATCGACCAAAACTTGTGATGAGGCGAAAGACATCCACAACCATCCTCTTGAAAAGTTTGTGAGCGAGTTAAGAAGGTTGGGGGTCCTCGTAGGGGCACGTGGTGAGAAGCAAGACAACTCTAGAGATCCAAAAAGGTGAGCATGTATCATGAGAAGTTTCGAATGAAAACTTCGACATGCTCAATAGAAGGTTCATGCTTGGTCTCCAGAGTTGTTGCTTCGTGCATGTCCATGGCACATGAGTTTTATCCTCAAATATGTGTCATGAAACGAACATTGAATCTCAACTTTTGTCAAGAACAATGTTTTGTTGGCAGGAGGGACATGTCTTGTGTTCGAGTGAGGGCGACGGGTGCCGTTACACCAAGATGCGAGGGCAACTTGGGTGAATCGAATGGAGTTATGAGCGTTGCCTCCTCGAGCGAGTTTTGGTTGGAAGATGCTTCACCTTTGGGATTTCTAGGTGAGAGGCACAAGCATTCTTTCCCAACTTCTCATCATGGCTCTCCTCTTTAGGTTTTTCATGAAAAATCTTTTTTCAAGAGGGTAGCCTATGAAGATCAAGTCGAGGGATGGGATAGATATAGAGTCTAAGTGAACATTGGTTTCATGAATTTTTATTGGCACGACCTAGCAATCCCACAACATGCAAAAGATGAGGCCGAATTGACCCTTGAAGAGTCTATCGGTCGAGGCTAGTGGTATATTACCCAAAAAGGGTTTTCCATAAGATATTGTGACATGATATTCGCCTCTATTGTGGGGTTGTGTAGGGCATCTAAGGGAATTTCCTCGTAATGAACAAGGTATGGTCGTGGAAGGTGAAGAATGCGAATTGCTTAGGAAGAGCGTTTCACCTCCATTAACCATTCTTTTGAAGGTTTCATGTTAGAGGGAAGATTCCTTAGGAGGAGTTGTGCTCCATTTGCTCCGTTCGTGCCTTAGAAGGTTCAAGGTTCTCCCCATGATCCTCGAATTTGATCGGGAACTCCGAAGGATAAAACATCCCTTCCTTGGTGTTAGTGGTTCGGGTGAGGGCTCAAAACGAGTTGGTTCGAATGATAATACATGGAATGGTTCGTGATGAGGGCTCCTCAAAGCTTGACATGCCCTTGTTGTTGGAGATTAGGTTCTACAGCGGGAGAAGCATGCTTCTCTAGGATGTGATCAAGGATTTTCCTACGTTCCGTTGTAGGTTTGCTTGAAAAGCGACCCTCAGACGGTCATGTCAAGGCATAGGACGGCGTCTTTGTCAAGACCGAACAAAGATATGCAAAAACACACTATCGGGTAATGACAAGTCTGGGCTATCATGTATTAACATTGCAAACCTAGCCCGAGGCTGCACCTATGGACTCCTTCTCATCTGCTTTCGAAATCGGATTGTCCTTGGTAGGGTGTTGATGGGGAAAAATGCTAGACAAAAATTGTCTTTGAGTTCTTCCCAATCCCCATTCAAACTTCCTACGACATTAGGTGTACCATTGTTACTGCTCTCCCTTTGGTGAGAGCGGAAACAACATCCACTTTAGAGTTTGTTGTGTCATGCGGGAATGCTTAGGCATGCACATATCTCCTCGAAAACTTGTAGGTGGCTACATGGGTTTTTGATTGTGGTAACCCGAGAGAAGAGTGCAGAACAATGGATTTAAATATGGATGGAGTTCATAGCTAGATGAAAGTTTTGGTTTTGAAAAGATTGTGGCTCACGTGAACTCCTCCATTGAAGCGAGAAGGATTTTCAAAAGGATTGGTTGGCTTCATTTTGGAAAAAAAGAAAATAAATAACTATTTTGATTTTTAAATAGATAGATCACGAGGACTCACTAGGTTCGAAGATAATAGCAACCGTTCCCGGCAGCGGCCGCGAAAAGCTTGTTGAGGTTTCTTAACGTCGCGAGAAGAATCCGCAAGCGTCTGAGAATTGTTGTTAACTTTCACCCGGAAATATTCGGGTATCGTATTTTCCACGAGGGCGGAGGTACTCTCTCAAACTAGTTAGCCCAGGACACACAAGGCCAAAGATGGGGAGGATTATAGAAGGGTCCCTACCTTTAGGGTCCATGGTTAGCCAGTCTCGAGCTACTTGTTCACCGGGGCACCGGCCAACGCCCAAGGCGGGAAGCTTAGGCAATGGCTCTACGTCCGCATGGCCAGATGTGGGGGGATTTCAAGGGGCCGGTCAAGGCTTGTCACGACCCGGCCGCCCTACCCCCTCAAGCCGTGGGATGCTTAGCAAAGGTAGAAAACCGCTAGCCCAAACACCACGTCTACGCTAGTGATTAACACTCTAGTGTTTGCGGGTTCCCGATCAAGGGTTCCACCACTAGAGTCACGACCCGAAGATGCGACTACCGATCCCGCAAACAAGTAGATAAATGGTGGATAAACAAAAGACAATAAAAAGATTATCGAGAACCGTGGAAGCTTACTTAGCCAAGATCCCGTAAAGGACCAGTACGAATCCACCCGGTACAAGGTTGGGGAGACACCGACAAGTCCCGTGCTTCCCCACCCTCGACTCTTCATCTCTCCTCCGTAGATCTCTCTCTACTACTAATGAGGGGCCTAAGCCCATTGGAGTGAAGGAGTGGAGTAGAGGGGAGGAAACTCTCTTAGAAGAGAGGAGAGACTCTTCCTTGGAATGGTGTGTGTTGAATGAGGGGAGAGAGCCTCCTTTTATAGGTAGAGGAGAGGGCTCTTTTGGAAGATGGCCATCCCCATGGAAGGTGCAAACCCGACCTCTCGAGGCGGTTTCAATATAATATTTGAACAAAGCACCCAGTGGAATCCTAATGTGCATGGCGGCATGCAACCGCTGTGAAAAGGTCGGCTCGAGCGGCGTGCTTGTGGGCGGCCGGGACCCACTTCCCTCCGGCCGGGGCCGGGGTGGCCTCTCGCGCGACCGCCTTTTCGCTGTGGGCTCTAGGGCCGGCTTTGGATCCGTAGTTTAGGGGTGCTTTTGGTCCATCTCGTTCGACTTGGGCCTCTTGTGTTGCACTTATTTGATAAGCGTGTTTTCCAAAGTGCGCTTTCCATGAAGTTTGGTTGTGGTGTGAGTGGATGGGCTGAAAAAAGTCGTGGGTGATGTTAAATTTGGGCCCGTCTTTGGCGTTTGGTCCATTTCCACCACACCAGGCTTGTGATCTTCTAAATATGCTTTCGAGGTCGCGTCTTTTGGTCGTATTTCCACGTATTTAGTATAAATACTACAAAATACAATTCGAACACTACAAGTGGAAATATGTTAGTAATAAATGTATATGAGTATAAAAGGGTATAGTTTTACTCCTTTATGGTAGTAAGTTTGCCGGGAAAAAATATGTAGTTGGTGGCCGAGTCAACAATCATCACATGTGAACTAATATCCGATTAATATTATCTCAATCACACATTATTAGTCCACCTAATGTTGTCACTCAATTACCAAAAACAACAATGACCTTTCACAAGGCACCGGCGAGAACTCGATACTATGAAGGGTGGCGCGATTGGGGGTGTCATCGATGGCGAAGAAGCGGCCCAAGTGTTAACCGGTTTGGCGGTGGGGTGACGAACCATGCCCTTTGTTGGAGGAGGTCAATGGCGGACAATCTTGGCGGGAGGAGCAGGCCCTCAGGCGAGTGCATGAGCGAGATGTCGAGGAAGTGGTGCGAGGTGTAGGTCGGCGTCATGGCAAACTCAAAGTGGAGGTGTGCCATGATCCATTGTAGCCAGGAGACCTATATTGTGAATGTTGTGAGTATGATGTCGTCGGCGTCTGGGGACCAAGTAGGAAGTGGTGTCACCTTCTTTGAGCACAAAGAGGGATGTCTTAGAAGACGGAGCGATGAAACATGAGTAGTCGAAGGTAAGCGTGAACAAGCTGGTACCATGGGCGAGGGGCATGTTTCGGCCTTAGAGTGAGCACTGCGATGATAAATATTGTCGAGGCGGTAGTGTCGATGAAGCGCCGAAGGTTGGCATTCTTCACTTGGCGGGTTTATGGGCCATGGCGTGGCCATGCAAGGCTAAGGGCGGCGTGGATTGTGGAAGGCTTCCGCGATGGGGCTGAAGCGTTTTGTAAATAGTTGACAACGTAGTCTTTGGGAGAAGCGCAAAAAAACCCAACATGCCTTGTGGTGGGCATGGGGAAGCGTCAGAGTGGAATTTGTGTTTGAAAATCCACTTGCACATCACAATATTTGGGCCCGAGAGGACAAGGGGCGAGTGCTACGGTAGTTCAGTAGTACCTGTGAGATGGCCAGTGGGTGGCAAAAGAAGTCATAAGCCTATTTGTAAGGGACAAAGAGTCCTAGTGCAGGACACATTGACGGTCTGCGACATATTTTTCCCGTCAACTTACTACCATAAAGGGAGTAAAACTATACCTTTTATACTCATATGCATTTTATCACTAATAAAATTCCACTTGTAGTGTCTATTATTTTATTTTGCAGATTTATAATAAAAGCAAGTGGAAAATCGACCAAAGTCGCCATCCCAGGAAAGCGCATTATTGCAAAACATAAGCCCGGAGCAAATCGACCAAAACATCAAAAGCGGGGCCGAGCCAAGCCCACCCACAACTTTTCAAGACAAGGGAAGACACCCACGAGGGCGGGCGAGGTAGAGCCCGAGGGGTGCTTGTCGCGCACCACACAGTGCGGCCACACCCTCCATGGGCGGTTTCGGCCCGACCTCGGGGGAGGCGGTTCGTGCACACACCAAATGGGGATTCCCGCCCGTTGGATGGTCGGTTCGCTCGAGAATAGGAAGGTTTACAGGTCGGTTTTTGGTGTAATTTAGCACTTAGGCCCCTCCTCCAGGGTGTATAAGTAGGCCCCTCTCTCCCTCTCTCAACACACACCACTTGGAGTCGACAAACCCGGCAATCTTCCTCTCTCTACCACCTCTACCTCTCTCTCTCTTCTTCTACTTCTTCTTTCTTCTTCTTCTTAGTTCTTGGTTAGCACTTGGAGTAGAAGAGCTACAAGAGGGCTTGTCTCCTAGAAGAAAGTGCCTTGGTAATATATCTTCTCAATGGAGCATTCTTCTATTTGCAAGTCTTATATCTATGTTCTTGGCCTAACTTATGAACTAGAGTATAGTCTTGTTCATGTTCTAGTGTTGGTATATGAAGTAGCATATAGTTTACATATCATAATCTTGACATGTTCATCTCGGTTCTTCATCGATCATCATATACCTAACTTGATTAGAGGTGGGATATCGGTTCGTTGTTCCTTTGGGTTTGCTCTTGTTCTAGTCCGTCCATTCAGCGAGTGGGGATCACGGGGGACAAGTAGTGCTCTGATATCGCGGGCATGGTGTCCGGGTATTACGACACTGCGGATATGAGTGCATGCCACGGTTGAGGGTAAGCGGCTTGGTAAGTGACAAGCCTTGGCCGTCCTTAATCCCCCCGTTAGGTTCGTCTTTGTAGGGGTTAAGTAAATGCTTCCCCATCGGGCCGTATGGTATCAGGGTCTCCACGGTATCCTAGACCTAACCATGCTTAGATCGGTTGCATATGATCCTAACTATTCATTTGTATGGCCATGACTAGATACATTAAATTACTCCATTAGATTATTCATTTATTCTTTATCTATTTTCTTTATCCTTTTTTTCTTTGGTGGATTCTTAAGTGTGTGTCACACTATCCATAAACCATTATTGCTTACCCACCTTATGAACAATTTGGTCTAAGCAAACACATGTTCCTCTATTAGGATGCCATGCTAGCTTATTAATCACATGCCTTCCTTTGGGAAAATGTAAATACTTGATACCACTGAATACTTCGGGTGAAATGCTACAATGATAGATCCGTGCTGCTTGCGGATGAAATATCTAAGATGGCAAGATCTATCCCGTTGACAATCCCTTTCGGATCACCGACATGGTGGTTTTACTTGGGAATGTCGTTTGGCGCATTTTTATTGTGGGAATGGGTTTTATACATTTCCTTTTGATTGCGGTAAGAAATGTCAACAAGCATTTACGGCGCCGTTGCCGTGGAAGGCATTGTGAAAAAAAAATAATAAATAGGCGGCTATGAATATGAGCGTAATGCGTGGCTACTAGTTGCTCATACAAGGCTAATCTTTTATGTTTTCTCTATTGTGGATGAAAGCGGGGATAGTGTATGTCGGGGTTTCCTCTTTTGCGAGAAAACTTCATCTCGATCGGAGGCACTCCTAAGGAAGAACGAGGTCTCGTGCGCTTCTTCTTGGCGGAACCCCAAACCGGTCGAGGCCGACATCCACTGCACCAACCGCAACTCAAGCCATGGCCCGAAGTCGTCGGCTGCCGCGATTTCTCTACTCATTGTCACCAAACGTGCCCACGGGCGGTGGTGAATGTGAACAAAAACTTTGGAAGCGCGCCTTTGGGTTGATCACCATGGTGCGAGGCCGGTCCATTACGTGGACTTTGCCCTGAGCGGGCATGGCGCTCATCTCCAACACTTCCTTGAGCTGTATGCGACACCGCCGTCATCAGGGCGTCGAACCCGGCGTTATCGGGCTCGCATGTTTCCTTTCTCCCTCGTGGGGAAGCGAAGATGGTTCTACAAGGACAAAGGAAGTCGTCGATGCGTGGGCCAAGTGCTCCTTGGCGTTCCTGGCTAAGTTCTTCCCCATGGGCAAAACCAATGCCACGAGGGGAAGGATCGCCAATTTCAGCCAGAACATCAATGGAACCCATTCGGGAATGGGAGAGGCTGCGGGGAATACATTCTAGCATGCCCGCACCACGGGATGGAGAATTGGCTGGTGCTCTAGAACTTCTACAATGGTCTCACGGCCATATCAAAGGCACCTCGGCGGCTAGCCGGTGGCGCATTTCTATCGCTCACCATCGATCAAGCAACAGCCACGATTGATAAAATGGTGGCAAACCAAAAACTGAGGCGAAAACGAGCCCTAGCAAAAACACAAAAAATGCATGCATACCGTGAAGGAGCGGATATGCTTTGCGCAAAAATGGATCTCTTCTGAAGGCTGGAGGAGCGGCGGCAGATTCCACTACAGCCCGGCGCCCGGTTCGCCCCGACAGCTCACATGACTGTGAGCGTGTGGCCCCGAAACCCTCGGGGGATAAGCGCCACGAGACCGTGAAAGCGCCTTCATCAACAACGACAACCGGTGTCGCCAACCTCGGCAAAATTTGGAATAACGGTCGGTCACCATTCTAAGGTAACCCGGGGTACAACTCCAATTACAACCACAGTCGGCGGTCATTGAAGGACGATCTTTGGGCCAAGCCAAAAATTAACGAAAATCTCACCAAAGAGATGAGCCATCAAGACAAGATCCTTGAAGGTGAATAATAAGCTCGAGGGGTTGACATCAGGTTTGTGAAGAATCGGCTAAGCTTCAACAAAATGATAGAAACGGTGGCCCGGTGCTTGCTCAAGTGCCGGTTAATGACTCGGCGCGGGATCAGGGGCAACACGAGGCCCATACGAGTCGATTAACATGATATCTCGAGGGCTTAGTCAACCCGGTGAGCTAAAGAAGATCCCCTGTGAGCTCGCCCATTCATTGCTAAGAAAGGGCGACCACGGGCGTCCACTTATCGAGTATGTTTGTTGGCCCCACACCTTCGTCAATGCATTACGTGACACGGGGGCCGGTATCAATGTGATGTCCAAGGCCACCTTCAACAAAATCCATGGAGGAACACCTCACTCTGCCAGCTTCATCCTCCAAATGGCGGATCAATCAACAAAGGCGGCGGAGGAATACTCGAAGGCGTGCTAGTCAAAATCTGAGGCGGAGTACATCCCGAATTTTGTGATCACGGATATGGGCCCATCGGAGGAGGATCGTCTCTCCTCACAGGGAGGCCGTTTCTCTATACGGCCAAAGGGGCGATATCTGTATGGGGAAAGGCTTCATAGTCTTCCATGTTGAGAGTAAAAGGCGGTAAAGTGCCCACTCATCGGGTACAAACAACAACACACCGGGATATCATCATCATCGAAGCGGTGTGGAGTGTTGAAGGATCGACTCGAGACCCTCGGGGGCGGTGCTTCGCCCGATGCGAGGGGAGAGTCGGTGCAGGTGACTATAAATAACCTGCTCCTCCTCAAAAAAAAAAGGGGTATATTTAAAAAAAATTGTATTTTATTATCAACAAAAATATTTATTACATAAAATCTATAAGAAAATACTTTCAAAAACTAAAATAAAAAGTCTTTATAAATAAAATGAATTCTTTTTATGAAAAAATACAGAGAAAAAAATATTTCCTACATAAAAGTATATATAAAAATATTTTTAAAATAATTTTTCTATTTAAAAATAAGTTTATATTTGAAAATTTTTGGAGAAATTCAAAAAGGGGAGAAAGCGGTCGAACCGGCGCGAGCAAACAAGCGACCCGCGAACTTTTAGAGTGACCGTTGAGCCTGCCCGACAAAAGCACGACGGCCGAGAGGCCTCGGGCGGGTGCGCGCGCCCAAAGGTGCGCCCGCACCCTGTGGATCTACCGCTCGGGTCCCGCCTTTGCCAGCGGCTCTAAGCCGTTGTGTGGGCCAAACCCTCGGCCGTTGGCTCGGCTATAAATAGCCGCACCGATGTGAAACACCCACCTCTCATTTTCACTCTCTCTCACTCTCACACTCTCTCCCTTGTTCTACACTCCATTTTCTCCACCAAAAACATTGTCTTAGAGCAAGAACACGGGTGTGAAAGTTCATACTTTCATCTAACCCTTGCACACCCAGGGTCTTGCTCAATCGTTTTTGCGAAAGCCATGAAAGAAAGGCTGGGAAGATCTTGGCGGGTTGAGGCGTCGTCAAGACATAGCTCACGACAAACAAGCACAAGCTGCGCCCTCAATTTCAGCGATCTTGAAGACTCCCCATGCAAGAAGGCGGCGCACCGTCGGGGAGGAAGAAGCTCAAGCTCCCCGACAATCGGCGAAACGGCCCTTGCGCCGTACCTCGACATCCGTGGAGATCGGGGAGATGCAAGCATATCTCCTACTCAAGGACCGTGTGTTCCGGCCTGCGCCGGAATCGACTTCCGAGCTCCTCGAACAAAGCGGTATGGGCGATGAATTTCCTATCCTTTGGAGAAGCGGTCGGGTGGCGAGGATATTCCCCCTCTCGAGGAGGAAGGATCGCCAATTTCAATGGAACATCAATGGAACCCATTAGGAGCGTGGGAGAAGGCTGCGAGGAATACATTCTAGCATGCCGCACCACGGGATGGAGAATTAGGCGGTGCTCGAGAACTTCTACAATGGTCTCACGGCCATATCAAAGGGGCACCTCGGCGCCCGGCTGGTGGTGGCGCATTTCTATCGCTCACCATCGATCGGGCAACGACCACGATTGATAAAATGGTGGCAAACCAAAGGCTGGCGAAGATAGAGCCCTAGCCAAAACACAAAAAGGCATGCATCTTGTGAAGGAGGCGGATATGCTTGCCGCAAAAATTAGCGATGAAGAAGAAGCTAGGCGCACGGGGTTTATGGAAAGAGGGCTAATTAGCGATGGAGATGGTACCAAATCGGGCGTTGTTCTATAGTAGCAAGCCATGGAATGCATGCGATCCATTGTCATTCCCAAGACACGGGCGCCATGAAAGCGATCAACGGCGCCGGCCAGAAGCTCATCAATGGCCGTCGCGATCGATAGATCATCTCCCCCACGAAGCCGGCCGTCTGGCGTTTGTCTTGGCAGCGTTTCCAATGGCCGCTTCCTCGGGCGGCCGCGGCGTTTCCCAACACCCAATCCAGAAATCCCGGTTCGATCCCCAACAAACCGAGTTTTTGACCATTTTTTCAAGAATGATGATCGAGTTTAGCATTGTTATTTTGAAACAAGGAATGCATGCTTCACATTGTTTACCATTGCTACAAGATCAACCACCGCGTACCATCGATTGAAGCGGGTGAGGGAGTAGGAGGGGGAGGGAGGGAGGGAGGCGAGAGACCTGGCTGGTACGAACGCGAAAATGACACACTCAACAAAAAGGCGTAACGCGTCCACTACAACTGTAGGGCTATTTAAAGAATCAAACTTTGCAGCCCAGCGGATAGCCATCCTTTTTTTTCTTTTTTTACCACAATCTTTGTAGCGGTCACGTTCACTTAGCGTGTTCACGGTGGCTTTGTCTTTGCATGCATGCCGCTTCGCTTGGAGAACAGCGTTGCCCATTAGCATTCAACTTGCCCGGTTAGGGGAACGGCCGGTGTCTGCGGAAATCGATGAGAAAAGCTTTGTGGCACCGGCTTCTGGCGTCGGCGGGTTAAATCAATGTCGGTTAAAATCTTTTGCGGGTGTAGTTTCACACCCGATGTGATAACTATAGATCCCTTTGGTGCAGATCTTTTACGCGGTGGTATTGACATCGCTTCTTGGGGTGAAAACTTAACCAGCGGTATTCAAAAAATTCAGCGGCCGCCGAGTTCTCAACTCGGCGGGTGACCCTTTGCACCAATCTTTGGCGCCTTTGCTTCCATGTCCTCCGTACAACGGCGGTCGACTCAACCACGCCATCTCGCCTATTTAAGCGGCAAGGGGACAGCGTGTGTTTTACCCGGTTTCTCCTCTCGTTCTTGCATTCTTGGTTAGTCCGGTGGTTCCTAACCCTCTCCTAAAAATACGAGGGGGCTTAGTTTTGAATTTTAGTGTCATGGGTTTTGGATCTAGAAATCTTTTTCTCCTTATTTTCCTTGTTCTTAGTCCTCGATCTTCTTTGCTAGCGGTACTTTCCAGTTCCACATACATATGACCTTTCTTTGGGAGAAAGCCCTCCACATCTGGAATATGCCTAGTCAAGAAAATGGTTTTGAAAAAGGTGCTAGAAGAGTCTTCTTGATGAAGGGGAGAGTCTCGGGGCATGCGACTTACTGTGGGTGCCATGATTCAAGATCGAACTACGGACTCATATTAAGAGTCAAGTCCTTGTGCTTTTAGGGGTGCTAGTGTTCGATAATATCCCGGGCACATGGGCATATAGTATCTAAATCATATGGTGCATCCATGGAAAAACAATGACCATTGGACACAGTTCTTTGTGATTGCATCCTCGGTCCAATGGTCAAGTTTGGGGGCTGAAGATGAAGCTCGGTGAATCTCATCCTCAACCTCCTCAATGAGTGCATGTAGCGGCCTCGCCACTTCTTCGATCAGGAGATGCTACAAGAGACTTCTTGAGGTGGTTAAATTTTAATGTGTTTGTACACTTTGATTGTAGCATTGACCTATACGTGAATTGGTCTTTGTTACCATATATTTAGTTCTATGTAAGGTCTTTGCTATGGAAATATATGTAATGTAAGGTCTTTGTTATGGAAATATATGCAATCAAATTTCTTATATCATTTGTATTTACATTTTGATATGAATCTTGATTGTCTCTTCGATACCTTTGAGTTCCCATTTTTTATCCTTCATCGAACATAATAAAAGGCGGTTGCAATAAAGGCGGTTTGCGTCAATGAAATATCTTTTGCATATTGTGAGGAAAATTCAACGATATATATCCAAATCTAATGTGAATGAAATAAAGTTATATATGTAACAAAAACAAAACGGAGATAATGAATTTTATTTGCATCCATATCCCATAAAACAGAATAACCAAAACCCGGCTTGCGTGAAGCATCTACTCGTACATATCACGGCGGACCTTTGCAACAATGCATGCATGCAAAGCGAGTGAAGTGACAACAACCTTGTGAATTCAACTGCGGGGATACATACAAACATCCCATTAGTCATATTGTATTCACGGGTGGCTCCATTCAAATAACCGGTAGTCATGTTGTTATCACTACCGGGTATATCTTAATACCCGGCGGTGATGTACACCTGCGATCAAGCGCTATAAATCAAAGGCGCCGACGCATCCACACACATACCCAAGCACGCACCCGAGCTCAGGTCACCACATGAAATCCACTCGGCTCTTTCACTCTCTCTCTCTCCCTTTCTAGGAGATTTGTTCATGGCTCGGGATATTACATTGGTAAGGATATTTTTTTCTTGTCTAGAGGAATTCCTATATATATGCATATAAACAATACATATATATACTATATATATTTATGAGCTTTGTCCTTTTTCCTTTTTTATCGCTTCATTTGGTGGTATGAGCGGTCCTCCACCTTTGCCGCCACCACAAGAACGAGTTTTCCACTTGGCTGGCGATGAGCCATTAAGCCCCGAATTGTGGACACAAGGCCATTCCCTTATTTAGTCATCGATGTAATTTTTTCTAACATTTTTTATTTCTTATTTTACTATAACAAATAATACATGGACAATTAGTTTAACTTAACGTCATTTTTGTTGCATTTATATGTTTCATAGACTTTATCCCCAATACAATGGCTAGAAAGCTTGACACTTAGCTAGTTCTCTATCTACGGTTTTGTGGAGACCCACGACATCTAGAGCATCGTCACTGGTCATAATAAGTTTTTACATCCCTTCGAGGATTCGGGACACAACGACCACCTAATCCACGAGAGGGGAAGCGAGGAAAACGACCGTGCAAAAGCGCCGAGTACCATGCCGTTTCCATGTGCTTAGATTCTCTTCGACATGTTTGCTACATTGTGCTTGATTTCTCGCACTTCAAGATATTTGCCTTATCTGGCGATAATATCCCCCCATGGCAATATAGCTAGCGAATATGTTGGGAGTTACAACCATGATGATGTGGTAATAAATTAAATTCATCATTTTGGCAATGCATATTAGATAGATTCATATCATCCTCATTCATTTTGATTCTCCCACTTGCGATTTTGCTCCACGATCTTACTTATCTTTGCATGTGGCTTGGCGGCCGTTCTCGACCAAGCTACTGAGGCCGACTTCGAATGCGATTGGGACTTCTGTGCACACCTTGGCCGACAAACTACGGAAGGGCGACAATCTTGCATAAGGTTTACTAGCTTAGGCCTTTGGTGGTTCGATAGGTTATATCTATGGTCGAGCATTTTTTACGTCCTTGCGAGGGGCGAGAGAGTGCAATCATAAGGGCATTGACCTTCATCGACTCAAGCGGATACTTAATCCGTGACATCAATTACCCGATATTTCTACAATCCTACATTCGTGTGCATGGATCACAAAATTTGGACCCAATATTGATCCGGCGGCGGCGATGATGATTAGTGTGTTTACTATGTTAATTATTTGTAAGGTTGTATGGTTACTTCCTAATTAATTTGTAATGTTCTTGTGGCCCATGTGGTCTCAAACTTTTTCGAGCCTTTCACATGCAAATGGGGAAGCACCCGCAGTTTGAGATTTTTCGGAGTTAGTTTGGTACTTTTTCGGTTTATTTGAATTTACTGCGTGGCGCCACCTTGTAATTATAGTTTGAGCGGCGTACCCACGAAAAGAGCCGGAATCTTGCTAGACTTTTCCACGGGGTCTCATGTGCCCTAGGGAGGCAAATCACCGTGGAGGTCAAGAAAAATTCTTGTGTTTCCATGGTTTAATTAGCCTTCTTGTCGCCGGTTTAGGTAGAAAGAAAATCATAGTAATTAAAATATTTATCGAGAAAAAACCTAAGAACTTGTGTGGGGTCATATTTTGGGTGTACATGGCTGGGAAAAAAAATTCAAGCCATTTCCACCAAGGAGGATTACATCCTTCACGAGAGGCACATGATCCCTACCATCGAACCCGGGACTATCTGATGTAGTTCTTGTGCTCCATGTGGTTCATATGTTTTTCTTGGTGTTGTAGTGGTCTCAAACTTTTTTCTGAGCCTTTCACATGCAAATTGGGAAGCACCCATGAAGTTTGAGATTTTTCGGGTTGGTTTGGTACTTTTCCCAGTTTATTTGAATTTTGCGGCGCCACCTTGTAATTATAGTTTGAAATGGCGTACCACGAAAAGAGCCGGAATCTTTGCTAGACTTTTCCACGGGGTCTCATGTGCCCTAGGAGCCAAATCACCGTGGAGGTCAAGAAAAATTCTTGTGTTTCCATGGTTTAATTAGCCTTCTTATCGCTTGAGTTTAGGTAGAAAAAAATCATAGTAATTAAAATATTTATCGAGAAAAACCTAAGAACTTGTGTGGGGTCATATTTTGGGTCTACATGGCTTGGAAAAAAAAATTCAAGCCATTTCCACCATGGAGGATTACACATCCTTCACAAAGGTACATGATCATCCATGAAGTGGCGGCATTTCTATTTCCTTTGCCCCCGGTTGCGTGTAATAACCGGCGGCCGAATAGAACCAGGGTGAAATTTTCCAAATCTATCTGAACCTCCGCCATTTAAGTTCCCCACCCGGCATCAAACCGGCCTTGCCTATATATAGGTGGTGGCTCGGACAAAATTTTGGCAAACCATTTGAACACCGCGCCATTCTTGTTCCCCACCCGGCCCGAAAGAGCACCAGTTCGCCGACGGAGCGCACCACCAACTCCAATGTCGCGTTAAAAATTAGTCCCCTCGCCGCCCGGGGCCGTCCGTTCGCGCATCCCCGGTCGATTCGCTCCAGCCGGAATCGAGGAAGCAACGGCGTTCTCCCACGCCCGCTCCTCCAACAAGACATCACATGGATATAGTATTTAGATAAAATTAACGGTGGGCCCTACGATGGTAGTTGGGATAGAGTAGGACAAACTTTTTTCGGGGCCAATTCTAATTCTCCCCTAGTCCTATTACTCCAAATAATGTTTGAAATTTTGAAATAGCACACAAGTTACAATCGCCCTTTTACATTAACCGTGGGACCATGGTGTGCGCATCGAACACTCTACGATTTGCCACCTCGGATTCCTTTATAGTGCTACTATGGACCGGTTTTCTCTCATGACCTCTCGTCTCTTCCTTCTCCCATACTACACCTTTGTACTAGTACTCTTCTCACCTCTTCTCCGTCTGACTTTCCAAATTCATCTCAACCAAACTGAGTAGTGCAATTTGTCCGACCACGGGGGCGCCTCGCCTTCGTCGTCTCCATCACAGGCGGTGGTGCTCTTTATCACATCCATGCGTGGAGATATGGTTTTTCATGTGGTTTTGAGGCGGCTAATACAAAAAGTTTTTCCTTTTTTTGGTGGTTGCGGTCACGGGGTCCATCGCGGAAGCACATCTTCTTTTCTTTTTTTTTGGTGGTTGCGGTCTGGGGGTCCGTCGGCGGAAGCATCTTCTTGGGTAAGCACCGAAATCTAGATTATAAAGTGCATCATCCTTCCTTTTTTGAAGGGTTTTTGAATGGCTATAAAAGGTTTTGTTTTGTCTTGCATCGATATGCACGTGTGACTCAAGCTATCTACTAGTAGCTTGTACAACATTGCTCAATAATTTTGCTTTACATCTTATACCTTTTTCGATTCTTCCTAGGTACAAACACAAAGACCTACGTGGGAGATTATAAAGGATGGAGAGGAGAGCGAAAGAAAATGTCACAAGAAAAGCACATCTTCTTCGCTTGGAGATCCTTTTCCCCCTCTCAACCTTCTTCTTGCATGCTATCGGTGGCCTCGCCTTGCTTCACGTGGATTCCACTTCACGTATCATGCGCATGGCTAGAGCTTAATGGGGTGTCAAGATCACGCCCCAACTTCGCCTTCGTAAGATTTAGGCATGCCACAGACCCAAAGCGTGTTTGGTTCGAGCTTTACCTGCGGTGGTCGCCACACCACTGCATGCTTCTGTCGTTTTTCTATTTTTTGCTTTCGTCGTTTAGTGTGTGGCGAGTGTGGCAAGTGTGGCGGCCGTTTGCCCGCCACCAGATGTGTAACCACCACCGCGCGTGTGAAGCGTGGCGCGTGTGGCGGGCGCATCTTTGGGAGGGAAGACTGTATTTGGAGATTATCTGCCAAGGGCCGCAAAAAGCGTCTCGGCCGGTCTTTGTTGTCTCTACAGTGCGGACGGGGAGGAGGCCGCCTTCTAAATAGATGCTCCCTACTCGAATCATGTCGAACTGTATTGCTAGTTTGTGCATTGTGGCTCAAAACAATTCAAAGCTTGATTTATTCAGTAAAGAGGCAAATTTTGGCCTTGTGTTGAAACAAATTTGGCATCGAACACTCACCTCCTTCTCTCTCTCGATTGATCGAGCGGGCATGTGAAATGACTCCATCGTGACCCACGATTTCACGGTATACCTCACGTACCGCGGTGTTCGAGCATGTCATCATCATGATTCCGATTCTCTGGACCACGTCTTTGGTGCGGATGACAACTGCGAGGATGGGCCGAACGGCGAGTTTTATATTCCCAAAAAGTTTTGACCCAAACCCTTTTCCAACAATACTACGGGGACTTCGGCGAGGCTGAGGCCGGCCCGTAGATCCCAACGTGAACACTTTTGGTTCCTTGTCGCGAGCGTCGGATTAATTATAGATGAGAGAGAGCATGGCCACCGGTAGACCCACAATTTAAAATACCTAAAAATATTTTAAGCCCGACAAACCAAAAATCTAAATTAAATTCCGATTACACTATTAAATTTGTTTCAATTAATTCTTCAAAACAAGATGTCACATGGATATACGTATTTAGAAAATTACAAGTGGGCCCACACGATGAATCTTGCAGGCGGGAATCTTGATGACTAGGACGAGAATATTCCTTCTAAAGGAAGCAAATAGAGAGCGTGAGTCAATTTTTTTTTCTTCGTTTTTGCAAAAATCCAAGGATGATGCGTAGACTAGTTTAGCAAACTCTTGGAGCGCCTTGTCATTTTACTTTTAATTGTGAGAAATTGTGAAATTTAATCCTAGCTAGAAATATGACCGCGAGAATTAAACTTGCTTTACTGAAATATGACCCATGTTGTGCGATTTGCTATGAAATCTAGACTTTTCGAATTTTCAGTTTCAATAATTACGAGGAGCCATTTTCCTTTGTTTAGGGCATCGGGGCCGCCTACCAGCGCGCCGCCGACGTCATGCGACTTGCCGCGCGGCCACCCCTATGGATGTTGGGCTGGGCAAATGAGGGCCCCGGGGGAAGCGTGGAGCGGCGTGGCGTGTAGACTTGGGGCGGCGGACGGCGGTTCGGCGGCGGCGGCGCTATCACTTGGCAGCGCCCGCGGACTCAAGGCGAAGGTGGGTGCTCGGTCACGACTCTCCGTGAGCCAGGCGACGGGCTCAAGAGGTTGAGGAAAGGGTAATAATGTCCTTTCCCATTCTCAAGCAGATTAAAGAAATTTTCTAAATTTATAGAAAATACAAAAATCCCAAAAAATCAGATTTCATAAGAACTTCGCGCGACATGGGTCATATTTCATAAGGCATGCGAATTCGGGTCATATTTCTAGCGACACCGATAATGGGTTAAATTTCATAATTTCTCGTTAATTGTATAATGAAGGCTGCTAGGAAGCAATGGTTTAAGCGACTCCACAAATAGTCATATCTTGTTGGCTACTCTACTAAGCGACTCCCTTTATTAGTCATATCTTGTTGGCTACTCTACTACAAAAAACTCCTGTCACTTTTTTTAGGGCGAAAATCTAGATGAAAAACTTCGATACTAACACTCACTGCCCACACCTAGGGTGGCCTTGTCATCTGTCTTACCAACCTCATGATCTTTGTGGATGCAAACCATGTGGGCGACCTTGGAGAGGCGGATCCGGCACCGGATCTAAGCATAAGCGCTAGGAGCAGTGCATTTATTGTGATCTTACAAATCTACTACGTATGTGACTCAATCTAACTTGTACAAAAATTGTGTTGTCTTAAATATCTTTTTTTTTTTTCGGGTTGATCTGTACAACCACAAAGAACTAGTGGTAGGTAAATTATAAAAGGATTAAAGAGAAGATCATATCCATCTATCTATGGTGCTCGAGCAATTTGAAGATAATAGTAGATCTTTGTGGTGCGGTCCAAGTGAATAGTAGGAGTAGGTGTGCAGATCGATGATGCCTTTTTGTGCAAATGGAGGGGTGTTTAGTTCCCATGCAACCCAAAAAGTGCTACGATGCGTGGCACATCAAATCTTTTAACGCATGCATGGAGTATTTAAATATAGAGAAACAAAAAAACTAATTACCGGTTTAGGCGAAAGAGCGAGATGAATCTTAAGCCTAATTACTCTATGGTAAGACAATAAATACCAAATACAAAGCGAAAAGTACTACGGTCGAGAATATTTCACCAACTAGTAATTGTGTCGAAACAAATTTGGCAGCCCTATATCAAATGGAGATGCGGGAGCTTGGCCAAACTCTCTCTCTCTCTCTGTCTCTATCGCCTCTCGTCTCTTCCTTCTCCCGATGCTTTGCATCGAGCAGGCCTGTCAAATAACTCCATATGTGACCCTA
>JADLZK010004530.1:0-18313 GCA_015847255.1 Hyparrhenia diplandra | reverse complement strand
GTCCAAGAACCAAACATGTGAGTAATGCTCTTCAGTGGTTGAAAGTTAAAGGAAATGAACAGAATATTCCATATCGATCTAGCAATTCGGCAATCAAAGAAAAGACGTTGGATATTTTCTTCTAACCCATAGAAGCTACATTTCGTATCTCCATTCCATCTCCTCTTAATCAAATTATCTTTTGTTAAGATCACCCCTTTCTTTAAGTACCAAAGAAAAATTTAAATTTTCAAAGGTAACTTTGCTTTCCTGAACACTTCAGCCCTGGAATTTTTCTCACTTTTCATTAGCTCCCATATAACGACTGTGTCGAGGAGATTCCATTCTTTTAATTGCCAGATGAATTTATCTTTGTCATTATTTAGGCTCACAGGTATGACTAAAGAGACTAGCTTTAGCCACTCCTTTAGTCTATCTCATGCTAATCCACGCCTAAATGAGATATTTAGCGGTATTGAATTCAGTACACTCACTATAGATACCCCTCTTTCCCATGATCCTATACAACTCTGCAAACCTTTGCATTAACAACTGCTGATCAATCCATATGTCGTCCCAAAATCTAGTTTGTTGACCATTATTAACTTTGAACTTACCAAATCAAAGCACTACATCTTTTACCCCCATCAATCTAGCCCAAAAGTGAGAATCACCTGGACGTTTTCCTAACTGAGATAGACACTTATTCTTAACATATTTTCTTTTAAGTACATCTTGCCACAGACCCTTATTAAACGGCTCAAATAACCATTTAATAAGCAAACAATGATTTTGAGTTTCCAAATCTACAATTCCCAAGCCCCATATACCTCGGTTGACACAGGATACTCCACTTAACCAGCCTGTATTTCTTGTGTTCATCACATGAAAAATCGATCGATAATAATCCAACATTTTCCTTACCCTTTAGGGATGGCGAAGAATGACATCATAAACATTGCTAGGCTTGATAGAACCGAGTTGATCAGCACAAGTCTTCCTCCCAAGGAGAGAAGCTTCCCTTCCAACTACTTAGCTTCTTCTGAAAGCGCTTCAATCAACCACCGTTGCATTATCGATAGTGCATTGGAATTCCTAACTACCTAAAGGGAGCTTCCTACACAGCCAAAAATCCTCTTATACTCCAAGCTACGATTCTTAGCCGAAATAAAATATCTCACTCTTATAGAAATTAGTTTTTAAGCCCGACAATTTCACAAAAGCTAACAACACCCGTGTCATGTCACACCAAATAGGGCCTGAAGGACAGGCCCGATAGGCCCACTGAGCACGGGCGCCGCCCCGGGCTCGCGCGCCCTCGCGCCGTCCTCCCTTCCGCGGATTCTTCACCAATTCACTCAATAAAGGAGGAAAATATCTAGGATTATCTCTTTAGGCGTTTTGGTGTGCAAGCGGGATATCTCCATCTAGTAAGGGAGACCCTATTAGGAAATAAATACAGGATATGCTTGTAAAAGGTATTCCAATCTATAAGAAAACCTTAGAGAAATTGCTTGAGATACAAGTCCCACTAGCCGGCTATAAAAGTAAGGGGTCTCAGAATCTTCGTGGCAACAAGCAAATAAAGAAATTTATCTCAATCTCCTGTCCCCTCTCCCCTTCGCGCCTCGCCCATGCCCGCCGGCCGCCGCCCGCCGCGCCCGGGTCGCTGGCCGCCTGGCCGATCGCCACCACCTCCCACGTCACCCTCTCCTCCCACCCCAAATCACGTGTCAATTCCGGCCCAATCTAGCCGGGTTCGGCAGTTTGTATCCGGAGACCACTACGATCCACCCACCACCATGGATAGCGAGTCGAAGAAGCTGTCAAGAACTTGGGGAACAGTCACAAATTCGACAACAGATGGACACGCCGAGAATCAAATTGCTATTCTCTCGGGCAACGATCCGGCGGCGTCGAAGAACTTGGGGGAACAGTCAGCCAAATTCGACAGAGGATGGACACGCCGAGAATCAAATTGCTATTCTCTCGGGCAAGATCCGGCGGGCGATGGCGCCAACAACCCGGAAGCCGATCTTGAGATGAAGACGTTGTTGGAAACAACAGCCCGCGACTTCATCAAGAAGCGAACGATGGCAAGCGTAACCGGGATGATCAAGTCACCGCAGCCGATCCGAGAATCGATGAAGGCTACCCGGGCCGGGCCCGCGCTAGTAGGGGCGCACCAGGCGCATGCGCCGCCCCCACCTCCGGCGGACACCTTCCTGTCTCGCTCCGCTGCACGCCGCCCTGCCCACATGATGGCAAGGAGGATCCTCTCATGGATCAAATCCCGCCGCGTAGCACTCTTCAGACAAGGTACGCTAAAGAATAGAACAACGTCCGTATGCTTCCTATCATCTCACAGGAGGAGCCCAAGAATGGTACATGAGGTCGTCCCAGAGAAACCCGGTGGCGATTGGGCAAGTTTCGCCCAATATGTCAACGAGCTGCCCGCTTGCACGCGCGGAATCCGCTAGGTGAGCCGGCATCGCCGAGGAAGACAGTAACCGTCGATGAGTACACCGAGCAGCTTCTGGACGTGGCACGTGCAGGCCACCTCGACGATAAGCGGCAGTGAACATCTACACAAAGAGCTTGGGCGAACCGCTCAAGACGACGTCCGAGATGCGGAATCCTAAAGACATGGAGGTCGCCATGTCTCGCCGCATGATGAGCGCCGCCATCCTCTACAACACCGGGAAGCCAGATAGGTGAAGGCCAGGCCGCGTCGTGGCCCCGCTGGCCGCCCAGCGCCCTCTCGTCGGCAGCAAAGAATTCACCGGGCCGTTCAAGCGCTGACACCGGAGGAGATGACGGGAGAGCGACGCCAAAGGCCGGACTTCCGGCTTCAATCGTGCTAGCCGCTTACATCGTCACAAGTGCAAGCACCTCTTCGACTATCACGGTCCTCAACGACTACACCGACGTTTTACTCGTACAAACGCGCCTTCACGGGCGGACGCCAAGGAGTGAGCCACCGACCTAAAGGTCCTCTTCTGTGGACCCTAACTCCCTCTGCACGTGGTGCTTCATTCTCTATTGCCTTGTCGGTATGATCGCAGGCACTGTAAAGGCCAACATCATCGCCGACTCGAGCAACGCGACAACTACATCGACGCCGCGCGCGTGACCACGAGCAGCCTTCTGGACTCAGACAAAGTGCGTAGTGCCGATCACCACCGGCACCGCATCTTCACCGACATGCCTAGGCTTGCCACCTTCGAGGTGCCACTATGCTCGACGCGCCAAAGACTTTTCCGAGCATCGACGCCTACGCCATGCCATCACCGGGCAACGCACGCCGACCGCCATCCTCGCGATGCCTTTGGCCGGCAAGCTTGGGACGAAGTCACGGGACTTCGCAGACACGAGCGGCAGCACTACTGCGGATTCGCCGCCTCGGAAAGCACGCCCACCGCACCGCCTCGTGGGCGCGCGCTTCCCGCTCTGCCACAGCTCAGCGACATCTTCGCCAGCCGCGCGACACTTCCCTTCGCGCTTGGGAAACGCTCGAGGCATGCGATCGGCTTTGGACCTCTACGACACGCTTCCATCGGGCGTTTTCTGCCCAGCTCCGACAGCGCACACCGAGGACCAGAGACCTACGCCGGATGCCCGCCTCGGACGTCACGTCACGGGCGATGCCGCACTCGAAAGATGGACGCCGACGCCTCTGCCTCTTCGATGGCCGCTTCTACCTTCTGCTTCCTCCCCGCCGCTCTGCATCTTGAGCTGAGTCTTTGCTTCAAGCGCTTGAAGTTCGCTGCAGGACCAACCTCTCTCGCCTTTGGGAGCTCTGGGCTACAACGGAGCTAACTCTAAGGCCACCGCACCGACCGCCATCCCTCATGGGCGAGATGCGGCGCGGGCGCCACCATCGCCGGCCCGGCCGTGGTCGCCTGCCTCGACTCGCATGGATCGCTCCTCACCTGGCCGCATTAACGCCCACAATATCGCTCACGCATGCGCAGAGGGCGCTTCCACCCAGCCTCGCGCTGCTCGACGCCGGCTCCTTCATGTACGGTCAGACGAGCGTTGAACTTGGCCGCTACTTCCTCCTACGCGCCACATCACCATCTCGGCGTCGCCTTCCGCTCTTTGTCAACGCGCCTCCACCCGGGCCGACAGCCGCTCCCGAGAGCCTTACTCACCTACTACGTAGTGTGTGCATCGCAAGACCTCTCGAGGTGGGCTGCTCTAAGCGGAGCTCCCGCTATGTCCGCCTCAACAGCATGACAGATCACAAAGCCAGGGACGTGCATATCCACCAAGCCATATCTACCACGGCTACACGTCGCAACCTTCACTACCTCCTCGGAGTTTGCTCCTGCTCAACCCGGGAGAACACGATCCTCGTGAACCTCGGTGCATGGTCGACTCGCACCGCAGGTTGAGGCCTCATCATGCCGTGGGCACGATCTCCACCCGTGTGTGACCGCATCGATTCTTTCATCCAGCACGCTGGTGGATGCCGCCTGCCGTCGGAGTAAGGTGAGATGCATGACCTCCAGTAGAAATAGGGGCCCGTAAGGACTCCGCCCCGACAGCCCACGGGCGCCGCCACGACTCCCCTGCCATGCTGCCTGCCGCCGCCTCCCTCCCTTCCGCCGATTCTTCGCAATTACCCTCATGAATAAAGGAGGAAAAATATCTAGGATTATCTTAGGTGTTTTGGTGTGCAAGGATATCTCATCTATATAGGGAGACCTTATTAGGAAATAAATAAATAAATAGGATATACTTGTAAAAGTGGGTATTCCAATCTATAAGGAAACCTTTTAGAGAGATTGCTTGAGATACAAGTCCCCACTCACGCGCTGGCAAAAAGTAAGGGTCCAGAATCTGCAGTGGCAACAAGCAAATAAAGAAATTCTATCCCACTCCTGCTCCCTCTCCCTTCAAGGCCAGCCTCGCCCACGCCTGTCACGCCGCGCGCGCGCCCGTGCTTCGCGCTACACAAGGCCACGAATCGCCACCCACCTCCCCATCGGCCACCCTCTCTCCCTCCCAATACTCCCAAATCAACCGCGTCATTCCGGCCCACTAGCCGGTTCTCACAAACCAGCTTTTTAAGTGCCCTCTTCTAAATCATCATCTTCCATAAACAAAACATCGTCATCTTGGTACTATAGAGTTGTCTAAATTGTCCACACACAATGCTCTCGAACTAGATAGCTTTCAAAGATATGTCTCGAGGTCACATTAAAAAGGATAGGAGAGAGATCCCCATGCCCAAGTCCTTTCCTAGTCTCGAAAGAAACATGACTTATTTCCTCAAGCTTACTTCCACACGCCTCGACACACCAACCTCCTCGAAACCATTTGCACCACACAAGCTTAGAAAGACCTCTTTTAATCCTAAGAACATGTTACAAAATCCCACTCGAAAACCAAACCAGATAGTTCCCTTCTAGGATCGACGTGTTGGAATTCTTTCCATCGCTTGGAGATATGTCGCATGATCCAAACATTCCTCGAAACCAAATCCAAAAGATACAGTCCGGAAGTCGCTAAGCATCGCTGTGTACCTGGCATACAGGGTGCGTGATCTACGTGCTTCAATCCCTTGAATTACCTTCTATGTGACCATGGATGATGAGATCGATGATCTCGTAGTAGCCGTCCCTCGTCTGG
This sequence comes from Hyparrhenia diplandra, assembly GCA_015847255.1. Taxonomy (NCBI): domain Eukaryota; kingdom Viridiplantae; phylum Streptophyta; class Magnoliopsida; order Poales; family Poaceae; genus Hyparrhenia; species Hyparrhenia diplandra. The sequence continues at coordinate 12,697 of JADLZK010004530.1, read as the reverse complement.
GGAGTGCCTCTAGGAGCACCCTCCCTCGTATAATGGCCCTGTGAGCACCCCCTCGGGCCGGTGCATAATGGATATAGATTAAGCCAAGATGAGATTGAAGCTTGCAACACTTTAACTTTATCGTGGCACCCACGCCAAGAACAAGATTCCAAAAGAGAAAATCATATGATTTTCACCGGTAGATTTATTTGGGTTAAACTCCTAAATAAAACTATTATAAATATATATATATCCACGACATAAAAGGAGACTACCTCTCCTTATCACGCGAAGATGAAATCAGCTGACAGAGGTGGTGTTTACTGCTGTGAGCGTATACTGGCTTGTGACGGGACTTAGCTCCTCGGCGTTCTCTCCTTCTACTCGCCCCGCCGAGCCACAAGCCACTCACCTGGAAGCGCTTCGATGCGGCCTCTGCCTCTCCTTCCTCTGTGACTCAGCCTGCGTGGCTCTATTGGTACGCAGTCTTTCTCGCTCACCTCCTCGCCTACGCGAGTCGCTGCAAGGCCGCCGCTCCGTCCGCGCCGCTGGAGCAAAATGTCTCGCGCTGCCGACGGCTGCGCGGCCAAGGCCAAGACAGCTACTCACCGTCCGCTGCCTCGTTTGGATGTGCGCCGCACCATCTTCGAGGCTCCTCCCTCAAGCGCCACCGAGCTAAGCAAGATCTCGGGGATGACAAGCGTACCTCGTCGAGTCAGCCTCTCCTCGCAGTGCCGACGCCTGTGCTTCTCCCCTGCTTCATGCCGCCTCCATCACCGTGTGCGCCGACGCGCCATCGCCGCCTCGGCACCACCACCACCGCGAATCCGCATCGAAAGCTCAGCTCGCATGACCTCGCAGCTACGCAAGTGACCTTTTGGCACTCACGGGATCGCATCGCGAGCTAGCTAGTGGTGCCTCGCCGGCGCTTACTACCTCGCGTCTGCTCAAGGTTTTCCCCGCCAGCGTGGATTTGCTTCTGCCGCGCTTACTCGGATGCGCCGCGTGCATGCCAGACTCTTGGCTTCGGGCAGGGAAGCGCTGCTCAGAGCAGGGACGCTCTTTGAAGAGGGGGAGGCGCATGCATTACCTCTAGCCCTTTCCTCAAGCAAGCGCTCGGCAGCCGTACGCATTGGCCGCTGCGCGCCGCCGAGGCCGCCGCTCACCGCCAAGCCGCTGTGTACCTCCCCGCCGCCTTTGCCGCGGCGTGGGAGTGAGTCCTCCACGACGGTCAGACCGCCCTCGCCGCTGGAAGATACCTGCCGCTGCCGGGCCGCTACTAACGCACCGCCGCCGAAAGTTCGCCTCGAGCAGCGCGGTGGTGCCGCTTAGCCGGATCGTTGTGAGGCTCACCGCTTGCAGGGATGCGGATGTCGTGAAACTCGCGAGCGCCCTTTTCTCGCCTCCGGTTTCGCTCATGTCACCGCCCGCTTTCCACCTCGCCACCACTCTCGGGAGACTTCGGGCCGACGCACATTGCCACGGCCTCGCCCCGCCTTCCGCTGGGGAGCGACCTGGGCGGGTATGCGCGGGTTGGCGCCTCTTTCTCCGGACCGCTTGGACAATGAGGGACGAAGCCTCTGCCGAGCCGCAGGCTCCCCACACAGCGGCGCGCTTGTCTATCATCACCCGCCTCGCCGGCGTGCCTAAGACTCCATCGCGCGCACCGCTGAGGGGACCGGGTGAAGCGCACTCGTCACCGACGATGCGCGCGCCGATCCGCCGCCTGCAGCGAACGGGCGTCAAGTGTCGCCATCCGCCGCTTTCCTTCCGCCTCCGTTGACACTCCCATCGCGCTCGGTTTACGCCCGCAGCTCAGGCGCCCTCGCAGGCCTAAGCCGCCACGCTTGTCCCCTCTCACCGACGGGCCGCCGTCGACTCCGGGCCGCTGTCGTATCAGCGTACGCGCCGGACCGCTCGTGTAGCTCTAATCCGCTGGCCAATGCTCTATCCTCGAATTTTACAAAGGCTTTCACTCTCATCCGTGAGGGCGCCGGTGAGTCGCGAACTGCTGCGTTCCCGCCCACCTCTCGCCAGCTGACAGATCGCGGCCGGCCATCCTCGCTGGGGCTATGCTTCATTTGCTCCTCGGGCCGGGATCACGCCGCCGCCGCCGCTTCCGGCTGACCGGGCTCGACTCCGCCGCGCAAAGACGCGCACGTGGCCAGGAACTCCAGTAATCGGCCGCCACGCCTGCACACAACAAGCTCTCCGTGGAGTAGGGCGTGGGAGCATCGCTGCTTTTGTTGAACAAATACTTGGAAGTAAAGTTCTAAAATGAGTCTATCAGGGTAGAATAGATAAGCTTAAGAAAGTGATATATTACAGAACTTAAGAACAGAGAAGTTGAACCAAAGGGATCAAACCCTAGAACAAGAACTCCAAATGCAAGAAAGTAAATAGCACACTAAGACACAAGATTTGACCTCGTGGTTCGGCTGCCGCCACCAAGGCTGGCTCTACTCCATGTTGTTGAGGTTGCTACACTAGGCTTGGCTCACCACAAAGGTTAGCCTTTTTCCTCGTTCACAAGTCTAGGAGTGAACCCTAGAGATGTGTGATTTTTCTTAATTTAGAACGAGAGCCATAAACCTCCCTAGGTCGCCCACAAGTTGGTAAGTTCCCAGGGCGACGCTACGGGCTAGGAGCAAGCTCCAAAGAGTAAGGAACCCTAGCACACCGGCCAAACGCGAACCAAATGCTCTTCAAGATGGGGAACATGTGGGTCTCCAATTGCAGTTTCCTCTTTTCCTCAAGTTTTGATGGTTGGATTCGAAATCTCACTTGGGAATGGAGGTGGGAGCAATGGAGGAGAGAGAGAAAGAGTTTCAGTCGGGCCTCGCTTCAAAGTGAACGATTGGAGAAGAAGCAAAGGACCGCTGAAAGACGATGTAAAGGTATTTATACTCGCCGCTAATGGTCGGGAATGTGCACGGCACTAATCGCGCGATGCGCAGACGTGCATCGCTGCTGCTTATGCGCTGATCGCCAAGGCTTCCACCAAAATAGACAAAAGAATATCGAGGTTTTGCTGGCTGTTTTGTGGTGAGGTGAAGATCGTGGTGGTAGGTTTTGAGCATTTGATTCGATTACTGAATAGATGGGCTAGAATCCCTCCTTAATAGTACTCACATTCCTAAACTCAATAAATAGAAAAAGAAAATAATCCACTTTTGTTGAGTTGGGGCTGGCCTTAATCGTCGAATATTTGAACCTACAACCCGCATATCATCATCTCCCTATTTTTTCTCGCATGTCATCTTTAGTCAAATTCATTAGTTCCCTAATTTGGTGTCATCAATGCCAAAACCCACTTTTAGGGCTTGATTGCACTTGCCAATCTCCCCTTTTGGTGATTGGATGACAACCCAATTAGAGCTACAAGAGATTGTAATAAATGTCAGAAATTTTTTGTACCAAGGATGTAGAGGCCTCCCCCAAATATGTGATTTGGATTTGAATTTCAATTTTGACATAAAGGTCAAACTATCACATTTTTAGAGGAAAAAGGGGCCTCCCTCTACATCCTTGCTCGTGGGTGTGTTGAAACAAGTGTCACGGTGAATGGCCCTGATAGAAATGCAGTATTTTTACGCTTCAAAGCACAATACGTAGCTCTGATCGATGCTACCGTCACATGCGAGCGCTGCACCGCCGCGTCACTCACTTAACAAACTTAACATCACATTTTCACAAATAGTAACATCATAATAAACCAACAGAATTAAGCTAGAAGATCGAATAAAATGTAATCCAAATGCAGATCAACTGGAGTTCGATACAAAGAGCGCCAAATAAGTGGCACTTATTACATAAAAATAGTTTTGTTCAACTCTCAACCTCACAAACTAGCTAAAGCTTACTCTCAACGGATCTCAGACGAAGATCAAATGAAATGCTTAAAAAAGTTGACTCCCTTTCTACTTTCCCCTTTTGGCATCAAATACCAAAAAGCGAGAAAAGAAGAGAAGGGATCACTCACTCTCATCTCGTCTCCGCTGAACTCGGCCCCGCTAATATCATCAACAGGTGTATTCCTCTCGAAGCCGCGGACTCCTCTCATCGCATCTATGACGGCATCGCCCCGCATCGTGAGTGGTGGCAAAGTAGTGAGTGGACTGTAGAGCGAATGAGGTGTAAATCGCCGAGGCTCCTAGTACTCCCGGTGCCTGGTGGTAGGCCCGCCGGTGTTGCTCCAATGGCCGCCCCACCAGCCTGTGGAAAAGAGGGTCGAGTACCCTCTGAAAGATCAAGCTAATCGGAGAACCGAGGTACTCTCAATCTCGAGGTGGAGATGGTACAGTGAGGCAAGCGGGTGCTAAGCCCTCACGCCACGCAGTGCCGCCAAGTGTCTCCTCTCACCTCCATCCCCGTCGTCATATGCCATCTCGAGAGGCATAGGAATAGGGTCCAAACATGGCCCTCATCCAGCCTCTTTCACCTTTTTCTTCGCATCACGCGCTGCCCCTCGTGGTGTGGCTGAAGCGAGAGGACTCGAATGTCCTCACGACCTCGGAGGAGCCACCTCCCATCGTCACCGAGCCGCCGCAGCCTCTCTTTCCCTCCTTCCAGAGGGCATGGCCTTCTCAATGTTGTACACATTGTGATACTCATCCTTTGGGAAGACCTTGCCTCAGCCACTCTCTCAATCATGAACATCGATAAGGGGCATAGGGAAGGTGCTCTCCTACCATTGTTCATAGCATGTGACACATCGCACCCTACATGAACCTAGGAACATTGAATCTCCTCCCGCAGTGTATCTTGTCAAGCACATTCCTAGTGTAGGCATTGACATCGTGCCGCACCATCCTTTGGATCAATGGTGACCCCGATCAGATTGTCTCAAACATAGTAGAGATCCTTCTCACTCACTCCCTCGCTAGTCGTGGGTCAAGATGGGTTTCTAAACAAGTGCTCTCACCTCATCTATCTCAAATGGTCGGCCGCCATGGAGACTCGCCAAAGGTCCCGTGGAGTAGCACCAAAACCCAAAAATCCGACAAAAAGCTCTTGAAGCCGATCGGTAGTGAATCTTGTCAGCCCATCCAATGCATCACATCATAGTCCTGATCCCTGCAAGTAGGTGGCATGAAACTCGACTTAGCGATCTCTCGCTCCATGGAGTGAAAAAGACATGATGTCGGTGAGATCAAACTTGCCACAAGTTTCAATAGAAGAATTGAAGGTTGGATTGTCTTTTGCTCGCCATTGCAATCGGGGTCGTATGTAGTACATCCCGACAATCATGTTCTTCTTTGCCGTTAAAGGATGTAAGAGAGATAAAAAATCAATGAAACTCATTCCGTATCTTGATCAACTCCTCCATCCCAGGAAGCATCATAGGCTCTTCTTCTTTCCTTTCATTTGTGACCGCTTCTTCACTGCTGCTGTAGTTGGTAATTGGATGCACAAAGGTGTTGATTGGCTTGCTCGCATAAACTCACCCTCAACTCGCACCATGTACTCACTATCAAAGGCCGTGATGTGCTCTGAGTACCCTCAATGCCCTCGGCCACAATGGTGTGTCCCACCCGCCAAACACATCCTCGCAGTGGTCGCTCGAGCTAGAGCTGCCAAAAGTCACCTTCCGCCCGCGTATCGTGAGTTTATTACGCTCCACAAAATTCTTCCTCTTGCCTCTGATCCCTTCCTCCATCCATCTATGCAATACAAGAAACTGCTATTAGAATTGTTTAGAGCAGTACTCAAGCACGCCTAGAGTGTGGATTTAAACAGAGAAAACTAAAATTTGGACTGACCGGAGGTGGATTTCTTTCTCTGAACCTCTCATGCACCGCCGGGCCACTGCGGGTAATCGGCCAAGCACGAAGATCCTCCTTCGGCCAAAGTGCGCTTTGCTCAACGCTTACTTCCTAACTCTAGCAATGCTTTGACACTCACCACAATTTCGATAAGCAAAGGAAACAAAATAAGCCTATTTCTCCAAGAATTTAGTTTGAAAAATTTACTAGGATTATTGCAATTCCGATTCCTAAATCTAATCGATTTAAGAGTCATATTATTCAATGAATCGAGGGATATTTGCCGCTTTTGAATCAGCCTAAGGGTGTAAATCCTATTTGGGGACAGCAGCGCCGCACTCTCCCCTTTATTCGAAACTAGTGACTTTCAAATCCATTCGATTCAACTATCAAAAACTACTTTCTAATTCCTAATAAAATGCGTGAAACTGAAATCCATGAAGAACATAGCCGCATTGCATAGATCGAAGTTGAATCCATTCGCTTAGGGTTAGGTACCTTGGTCAAACGCTGGAATGGAGAGGGAAGAAGAGAAGGGGAACCGCCGTGGTCCCTCGACCGTAGCCTCGACGAAAGGAGGCGGCCGCGGGCGGCGCAAGCACCGCCGGGGTGGCGGCGCGCCGCGCGAGCGAGAGAAGGAGGGCGGCGTCAGCCGCGCAACCGAGAGAAGAAGAGAGGAGATGCACGGGTTGCGCCGTCTAGGGAGAGAGGAGAGTTACCGCAGGGCCGTAGAGATAAGGGTAAAGAGAGAAGCTGGCCCAACGAGTTAGAAAGAAGGTGAATGCAGCTTCGCTGGGAACTCTAGGCGCGGCATCAAGCACAAGCGCTGGCGCTGCACCGCCAAGCGACAATCCAGACTTTCATGGTTATGTGCCTTAAATTTGACTCTCCCTCTCGCTTTTGAAAGGCTCAAGAACCTCCCCCTATCTCATGGCTAAACACAAGCCAACCGTAACCATGGTCATGAGCATAGGGTTCTCTTTTAAAAACAATTTGAAAACATCAATTTAAGATTTTCACAATGATTTACCTACACATGCTAGTAATCAATCAACGGCATGACAGAAAGTTCGCCAGGTTACGCAGAATCAAGTATATTTAACCTTTCACTACGCAAAGTACGTAACCTTTGTCTCGCCGGTGAGGCTTAGTGAAGATATCGCTAGTTATTTTTCGTGCTCACATGGCTTAATTAAGTATATCTCCTTTAGATTCGCGGGTCCTCAAGAAGTGATGACGGATGTCCATGTGTTTTGTTCTAGAGTGTGCTAATGGTTATTTTTATGCAGCTTGATGGCATTCTCGTGTCACAAAGAAGAGGTATCTTTTGTGAAATGATATCCAAATCTTTTAAGGTTTGTTTTGCATCCAAAAGTAGTTGAGTTGGACAACATGCGCCATCAAGAATATACCGCCTCGTGGTGGATAGGGCTACACAATTTTTGCTTCTTAGAGCTCTGCATACCAAGGACCGCCCAAGGAATTGACACGCCCCTCGGTGCTTTTTTCGACCACTTTGCAACCGGTATAATCGAATCCAATAGCCAAGTAGATTGAACTTGGAACCCCTGGGGATACTACAAGCTAAGGTTTGGGTGTGCACTAAATATCTCAAGATTCTTCTTTTAACCGCACATTTGTGACATTTCTCCTTTTGATTGGCTTGAAATTCAGCACACATGCAATAATACCCAAGCATAATATCGCCTAGATGCACAAAGGTAGAGAAGAGAGCCGATTATGGAGCCGATATATACCTTCATATCCACGGCTGACCTCTTCTCATCAAGATCAAGATGTCCATTTGGCATTGGAGTGTTTATTGGTTTTGCCTTTGCTATGTCAGCTTTAACAATATATCGTGAGTGTATTTAGTTTGACACACAAATGTTCCTTCCTTCATTTGCTTGACTTGGAAATCCAAGGAAGAACTTTAGCTCACCCATCATGGACATCTTTCGAATCTTTTTGTCATTGTCCTACTTAAATTGCTCAACATACATTATCATTAGTACTTACCAAATATTATTATGTCATCTACATATATTTGCACACAAAAAATATCATTTCCAACTTTGTGTGTAAAGAGGGAAGGATCGGCTTTGCCTATTTCAAAGCCTTGTTTGAGCAAGAATTCTTTAAGGCATTCATACCATGCTCTTGGCGCTTGTTTTTGCCTCATAGAGCTTTTACGGAGTTTGTAGACATGGTTGGGAAACTTGGGATCTTCAAAACCCTAAGTGGTTGCTCAACATAGACTTCCTTGTTGTAGACCATTGAAAATGCACTCTTGACATCCATTTGAAATAGTTTTGAAGTCATGATGGGCGAAAGGCTAGAAGAATACGGATTTTAGTCTTGCCACCGTGCATACGCTTTCATCGAAGTCCAAGCCCTCTACTTGAGTGAAGCCTTGAGCAACCAATCTTGCCTTGTTTCTTGTCACCAACCCATCTTCATCTTGTTTGTTGCGAAAGACCCACTTGGTACCGGCGGATATTTGTCTTGGCTCCCTCCACCAAGTCCCACACTTGATTTTCCCATTTAGCTCTCTTTGCATGGCCAACACCCAATCCAGATCCTTGAGAGCCTCATCTATTTTCTATGGTTCCAAAGATGAAACAAATGAGTAACGTTGACAAAAGGTAGCTAAATGAGATCGAAAGTGGTCACCCCTTTCAAGACTTCCAAGGATATTGTCACCGTGATGATCTCGCTGTATGGTTTGTCGAAGTCGTGGATGTTCAATGCGCCATTTCCATCTTCTTCCTGGTCTTCTTCATAGTTACACATCGGGCTTCAAGGATTGGTGAAAGATCAAGGGCTCAATAGGTGGGGTAGGAGTTGATCACTTGCCGTTGTAGTAGAGGGCGCCAAGAGACCGCCGCGGTGTGGCACCGCTGCTACCGTGGATGCTTCCCAGCAGGTGTGTGTGCTGCACTTGATCTTGAGTATGTCACTGAATTCCAGTGCAAAGTAAAGTGGTGAATCCTCCTCTCACTAGCTTGGCTTTCTCAGTGGTCTTACCGGCTATTGCCAATTGCTTGATTACTTCACAAGGTGGATCCTCCTTTCCTACAACACTTTGATCAACTTTGCTCTACTTGGAGAGCCATTAGATTCGCCAAACGTCACATCTATTGTGACTTTCAACCTCCCTTGAGTTTTGTTGAAGATACGATAGGCATGCTTGTTTGACCCATAACCAAGAAGAAAAACCTTCATCAACTTTAGGTGCAAAACTTAGAGGTTCTGGGGCTTTTTGTTGAGAATAAAGCACTTGCACCCAAACACCCTAAAGTATGACACCTTAGGCTTTACAATGCGTTAAGAGCTCATATGAAGTCTTCTTAAGTTTCTTGTGTAAGTAGAGGCGTTAATGGCATGACAAGCGGTGTTGACTCGGGCTTCACACCAAAAAGACATCCAAGTCTTAAAATTATCAAGCATTGTTCTTTTTGCCATCTCTCATGAGTGTTCGGTTCTTCCTCTCTACTACACTCATTTTGCTGAGGGGTATATGCGGCCGACAATTCATGCTTGATGCCCTCTTCATCAAGAAACCTTCAACTAGGGTGTTCTTGAATTCGACCCATTATCACTTCCGCGACTTTTCTTGACAAAGTAGGTCAAACCTCTTTGTGCCCTTCTAATGAAAAGTTTTCACCTTCTCTTGTACCCCATTACACTTATCGAGAAAAAGAACACCCAAGTGAAAACTGGAATAATCATCAACAATAACCAAACCATATTTGTTACTCGGATGCTAAAGAGATAGGCAACCGTCCAAAAGAGATCCATGTACTTTCCACTCCGTGAGTTGAGTGGTGGTCATCACTGCCGTGCGGTGAGGTGCTCTACTTGCTTTTCCAGCCTTGGCACGCCCACAAATCCTCGCCTTTGTCAAAATCAACATCTGCTAGTCCAATAATGGTTGTCCTTCCTGTAGTTTGGCCAAGTTCTCATAACATGTGCTAGACGGCTTATGCCATAACCAGCCTATGCTAGATTTTTTGCCATTAGACAGGTCTCAAAGCTTAGTTTCACTTCTCAAGTGAAATCAACTAGATAAAGCTTGTTCTTGAGTTTGCCTCAGAAGACAAATGTAGGAATCCTCCCTTACGAAAAGACTTCCACACCAACATCCGTGAAGAGACAATTCAGCCCTCCCCACACAATTGTGGGACTGACAACAAATTGTATCCTAACGAATCAAATATGCAAGACATCCAAATATTATGTTCAAAAAGATGATAGCAAATCTTTTACCAAGACCCATCACACTTCCTTTTAGCATCATCTCCAAATCAATGATGTCATTTGATCGCATTAGAGAGTATGATGCAAACATACTCCTTTCTCCGGTCAATAAGGATTTGTACATCCACTGTCAAGCACCCAACTTGATCCACTGCGGAGTATGCCGCAAAACAAGTTTAGTTCATAAAGTTTAGCCCCCCAAGACTCTTGGGACCTTTCATGTTAGTCACAAGAATTTTGGGAACCCAAATAGAGGTATTGCGATAAAGATTTCTATCTTTTGCCATACACTTGGCATACACCTCCCCTTGCTGCCGTTATGTCTCAACTCAAAAACATGAGCTAGAACCTTGTTTTGCCTTTTAGTTCTCTTTGATAATAATTGCTTTGGCACGCCTGCATGTTGTTTTCTTGATTTCGACATCAACCTTGGCCTTAAAACTTGCTTGACCTTGTTTTGAGTAGAGGAGCAGCGTATGGCCTTCCCTTTTTGGGGGGCGGTACGTTGCAGCTTCATCGCAATCGCCAGCTTTGAGCGGTTGTGCCGCCGCAGATCAGCTTTTGTGTCACACCTCGTGCGTGCATTCCTCTCTCGATCTACTAGTCCACTGCTCAAGAACTGAACATTATCTAATTCTATTGATTACCTTCGCCATTGGTTTTGTATTTCCATGTTTGTGTCCAAGTCCATCCTTGATCTTTAGGATTTCTCCCTGTATCAATGTATTGTGGCTCTCTTTTTGTTGACTCTTCTTGCCACTAGCCGACTTTCATGCAAGCTTTTGACCTTTCCTTACCAATCAAGGTGTGTTGGAGCTCTAGTGATCTCTCTTTCATGGGCGGTTTCCATCTTTTGCAAGTGTTAGTGGTGTAGGCATTCACATCAACAACATATTAAGGTATCTACCACATCCTTGGACTAGGTGTGGAGGAAGTGGAGGTGTTCCTCTTGTGGTAGAATTATGTGAGTTAAGCTTCTCCAAAGAGTGCTAAGTATTGTGACCTCAAGTTCCTTGTGCTTTTGCTTTTGCAAGTATCACAATACTTCTTTCTCATTGAGTGCTACAATAGCCTTCTTAGAGAGAGCATGTGGTTTCTTTGTAAGCTATTGGCAGCTCTCCTATGCTAAAGGTTTCCATCTCTACTTAATTCTAATACTACATGAGCTTTCCTCTTTGCGAGCAAAGAGTATAATCCAATTTTGTGATCTTTCATCTTCTAGTTAGCTAGCTCGGGCTTTTGAACATCCTCTACCTCTTCTTCACTAAATTGAGAGTGATGAAAAGCCTCAGTCTTTTGATCTACATTCTTGTGATTCTCCTAACATATTCTTCGTATCATCACTCAGCTAGATCTCACCTTTCACTCACTAGAACTTTCTACTCAAGATCATCACTAGAGCCACTCACCATGGGTGAGTAAAGAGGGGTTTAGATGTGATTTACCTTCTCACCTTTTGGCCATAAGACAAAATGTGAGGGGAGTCAAGTTATCATCATCACTATCATCGGTCAGGCGTTGTTTAGAAGAGCTCTTGGTGTAGAGAATGCTCTTGCATAGCAAGAGTGGCAAATGTTCACTTCCCTCTCTCACTCTGACTCCTTGGTTGAGTCCCATCTCATGGCGGCGGAGCTTCTCCCAGTGTTCCTTCCCTTTCTTAGCTCCGGCTAGTCTTTTGTCTTTTCTTTCCTCCCATTGTCTTTCTTGTAATTGCTGCCTTTCTTCTCTCATGTGGACACGGCAATGAAATGCTCTCGGTGCTTCCCTAGCTAAATTGAAGCATGCTCTCTTCTTTCTTGTTGGGAAACTTTTCTCTTGGCACCATTTTGAAACCATTTGCTTTCATTCCCTCTACCGTACTTCTTCGCGAATAAAAGCCATGTCAGCTCAATCTTTCTTTGAGGAATCAGCCCCACTCATCTTCATCTATCTTTCACTTCTGAGGGGCATGTGATGTAAGCTGTCAGGTTATTTTCTTGCATCTTTCGTCATTTCCTTGGATTGACTTGTTGATGTTTGCTTGCTGCCCTTTTGGTCTTGTGTGATGTGCTTGATTTGCTTCCCTTTTGCTTTGCTTTTGAGCTCACTTCTTTGATGTTTAATCCCATCAAGCTTGGCTTGTAATTCCCAAGCTCCTCTCTCTCATTTGCTTCCTCTCAAGCAGTATGTCAAAGGTGAGCACTACCAAGCACATCATTTGGAGTAAAGTGCTCAAATCTCTTCTTGTCTCTAATTAAGGTGACCTCACTGCTTTCTATTTCTTGGTATAGGCTTCTAGCATCACTTTCACCACCTTAGATCATCTAGCTCTTTCATCTCCATATCCTCTAATCCTCCCAACCAAGACCATCAATCTATCAAACATCTCTTTGGGCCCCTTCTTCTCCTCAACTATCACAAATCGTAAGCTGAGCTTGGCCTTCAATAAGTCAATCTTGGCTTTTCTCACTTTATTGACACCTTCATGTGCAAGGACTCAAAGTGTCCCCAAATCTTCTTCTTCACCACATTCACATTCATCACCCTATTGTACCTATTTCCATCTAGAGCACTTAGGAGGATGCTTGTAGCTTGACCATTAAGGTGGGTCGTTGCTATCATCTCTTCATTTGTGGGCTTACTCTTGGGGTTCACCTGAGGCTCATATCCATCGCACACAATATCCCGTAAAGACCGATGAATGCTATTAAGAT